>QLON01001579.1:0-104204 GCA_003313675.1 Termitomyces heimii | reverse complement strand
TAGAACTAGTAGACATGTAAGTATTCCTCAGAGACGTGTAAACATGACTATATTGAAAGTACCTAGTAGACACATAAGTATTCTAGGTACGTTTATGTTAGTATAGTATGATATGTATGTTAGGTATGACGCACCCTCAGAGACGTGTAAACATGACTGAGGGTGCTTGTACATAGCTTGGTGAATATATATGTACAAGCGAGACAAAGTGAGCATTGGCCCTTGATGGCCCCTTTGTGTGTCGTGTTCGCTGTATATCACTATATCACATCATCACACTCCAACACTCCTCCTTACCGTGAACCCGACACTATCTCCTCCTCGCGCTGGGATCATGGGGATCATGTGACACCAAGCATTTGGTGGAGGCAGACGAAAAGTGGTCGTGGCAAGGATTTTGTGAAGAGGTCTGCAACATTGTCCTTCGTGTTGACGTATTTTATGATGATTTTGCCCATCTGTGCACATTCCCGGAGAAAATGATACTTAATATCAAAATGTTTCACTCGGGCATGTGCTGTCGGGTCTTCCGATAGGTTGATTGCTGCCTTGTTATCACAGAATAATGTAGTTGCCTTTGTCATCAGGTCCCAGCCTATAGCCTTCAGCAGAGCTCTGAGCCAAATACATTCCTGCACCAATTTGTAAGCCACCATATATTTGGCTTCACATGATGAAGTTGCTACGGTCTTCTGTTTCCGCACTGACTATGATATAGCCCCAGTTCCGAGTGACCACATATAACCGCCTGTGCTGCGTCTAGTGTCCGGGCAAGTTGCCCAGTCTGCATCCATGAAGCCTAGGAGGGTGATTGAGGTGCCACCCAAGCGTAACTTCAAGTTGCTCATGCCTTTCAGGTATTGGAGGAGTCGAATGGCAGCATTTCAGTGCGTTCTATCAAAGTTGTTGAGGAACTGCGATAATTGTTGTACTGCATATGCAATATCTGGTCGAGTTGCAATTGCTATGTAGAGAAGGCAGCCAATAAGTGACTTATAGGGTAGCGTTGCGACGTTGCATCTCTCCTCCCGTGTTTGAGTGTCGCAATTTGGTCACTGGAGTTTCAGACCTGGCTCCATTGGCAGGGATAGAGGGTGGGCTTCCTTTTGGCCAAACTGTTGAATGACCCTGTTAATGAACGCAGTCTGAGACAGTGTAACAGTGCGGTGGGCCTGATCCCATTCGACTAAGACTCCAATGATATGGCGTGGACAGCCTAGGTCTGATATTGACCAAACTTCCTTCAGCTGCGATTTAAATTTTTTGTTCTCATCTCTAGAGCTGGCGATGGACAAGAAATCATCAACATGTACAGCGGCAATAACAGTGCCAGTTGGCGATGTCCTGTAGTAAATGCAGGACTTACAAGCCAGTCTGGAGAACCCCTATGACAGCATATGTTCATTCAGGGTTTGATTTCAGATATGTCCAGCTTGTTTCATTCCGTACAGCCCACGTACTAACTTGCATACCCAGTCTTTTTTCTCTGGTTCCTCAAAGCCGGTTGGTTGTTCCATATATTGGACCTCATTGTCAGGTAGGATGCCATACAAGAATGCTGTTTTGACATCTAATTGAGTCGTGTCCCAGTTTTCCGTCACGGCGATGTGGAGCAAGATGCGCCATGATTCCATGCGTGCAGTCGGGGATGTGGTTTTGTGGTAATCCTTCCCATGGATCTGTTCATAACCTTTGAAGACTAATTGCACCTTGTATCTTATTGGATTTCCATGCTTGTCTCTCTTTATCTTGAAAACTGGTTGCCCCTTTTTGACTTTGTATCCTTGTGGCACTTGTGATTGTGGTACGAGTTTATACACCCCCATCTCCTTTAGTGAATTTAACTCCTCCTTGTAACTGGCCTCCCACTTTAGCACATCTGGTCCTCCTTTTGCTTCCTCCCATGTCCTGGGCTCATCATCAATATTCATTGGCAGTGAGTCAATGTCATTTGATTGTATTGAGATAGCTGCTAGTATTTGATCAAGATCAACTGTGGGTGCTGGCACTTGTTCCTCAGCTGTGGGTGCCAGTGCTCGTTCCTTGATTGTGGGTGCTGGTGCTACTTTGTTTTCTGCTCTTCTATCTGCCCTTTTTTCCTTTATTCTCCTCCCACTTTCTCTGACCTCCTCCATTGTTCTCTCCAATCTAGTCAGCAGTCTGGCTCCATCAACACTTGCCTTTTCTGTTGGTTGTCGGACACAATTTGATCGTTGAGGTGTGGCATCCACGTGGTCTCCTGGGGTGTATGGTGGTTGCTCAGCTGGGTTGGCTGGGTCTATGTTGTCAATGTCAAAGCCCATTCCATCGTCATCTTCTCTTCTTGGTGTCAGTGATGCGTTGTTGTCGAGGTCACGTAGGCTGGGAATGGTGGGTTCTATTGTTGGCAGTGGTGTGTTCATGATGACCGGTGACTCATATCGTTCAATAAATTTGACGTGGAAGGACTGATACACCTTTTTATTCTTGGCATCCCAGCATCGGTATGTTTTTGAGTTAGCACCATAGCCAATTAGCGTACATTCAATGGACCTAGGGTGCACCTTTGGGTTATGTGTGGGGACAAAAATGAATGCTCGGCAGCCTATCTCGCACATATAGGAGTAGTCAGGTTGCCGATTATACCATACTTTGTATGGTGTCCTTCCTTCGAGGGACTTTGTAGGTGTTTTAGCATGTAGATGGGCAGCTGTGAGATAAAACTCATCCCATAGGAAGTCCGGACATTTTGAGTCTATCCTCATGGTTCTGGCCTTGCCCATCAATGTGCGATGCATGTGCTCAACTCTGCCAATATGCGCTGAGGTGTGTGGGGCACCATGTTTGCCAGTCATGCCTCTCGATGCCAGCCAGGCCTCTATTTCTTTACTGGTTAGCTTGCCATCAAATCCAGTGCGATACTTCCCAACCTTCAGCCCAGTTTCAGCTTCCCGCGCTAGTTCCCAAGTCTTAAGGGCTTGAAACGCTTCATCCTTAGTGTGGAGGGGAATGGCCCATGGCATATTGCTATGATTGTCTACTATGTCTAGTACATAGTAGTGTCCTGACCTCGACCGCACACTGACTGGTCCCATCAAGTCCGCCCACACTATCTCCAGCCTCCATGTCGCTCTATTCCCTTCTTGCCTCAGTTTTGGGACTGTTGTTTGGGTCTGTTTACCCAAAATACAGCTGTCACACTTTGGCATTGGACGGTGAAGGGGGAGCGCACCTTTGATCCTTTGATCTTGGGCTAGCTGCAGGATGGCTTGGAAATTTGCGTGTCCTAGGCGGTGATGCCAGGTTTGCATATCAGCTGACTGCTGTGCAGCATAGGCATGTTCAGCCATGGCATCTGATAGATTGATGGCATACAGATTCCTTTTCTGGATTAGGGGACCCTTGGCAACTATGGTTCCAGAGGTACAATCGATGATCGTCACATTATTGTTATTGAAGCATGAGTACGTGTTGCTATTGCAAGATATCTTGCTGACAGAGATTAAGCGCACTGTAGAGTTTGGCACATAGAGAGCATTGTGCAAGCAAAGTGTGCTTCCTTCCGTCATTTGTAGATATATGCTGCCAACTCCACAGGCAGAGATCGCTGATCCTCCGACCCCTTTAATTGCTTTAGGTGGGATGGGTTGAAGGGCAGAAAAGTCAGATTTGTAGGGAGAGATGTGGACTGTCGCACCTGTGTTGACGTAAAATGGATGGCTATTGTCGAGAGCAGCTAGCACAGTATCAGTGGCCGTCAAGTGTTCGTCCCAGTCAACTGATGCCCTAGAAGCTTCATCTTCATCAACTGTGGCTACCCATCCCTCCCATTCAGACTCATCTGCTGCAAGTAAGGCAGGTACCTCGTCAGTTGCTAACCTAGCAAAGCCAGCTGATGTCGATTCATCGCTAAGTGTTTGGAATCTTCCAAGGTCACTTTCCTCTATGAGGTAAACCTTTCCTTTAGGTCCGGTCACCTTCGTGTACACTTTTGGACTTTCGGCGGTATCATTCTTCCCCTTTGCTGGTAGTGCTGCCCCTGCTGCTCTCACTGCCTCCCTAGCTGCCTCAAACCCTTGCTTAGCCATTGCTCCACCTGGGTGCGCACAGTACTTTGCATCATGTTCTGCGCACGGCCTGTTGTGAGTAGCACAGGTTGAGCAGCACTTCACCCCAGCTGGGTGATTGTGTCCAGGGAGGTAAGGTCGTGTCGATCGATGTCGTCCTTTTCCTGTGGCTATGAGGGCTGCATCAGCTGATTGTGTGTTCCCGCTGGCTTTCAACATTGTAAGGTTTTGTACAGTTTCAAGGAGTTTCCGAATGTTGTCTGAGGTATAGGGATTGGCCTTTGTGGCATCTGCGAGTCCTCGTGAGATTTGTGCCTGCATGGGTTTGTACTGCAGGTTACTGAGACTATTGAGGAGAATTATGCATTTGAACATGTCTTTGTTGAGCATGTTTATAGCAAAGATACGATTTACTATATCACTGATGTGTGTTGCAGTCACAGTTAGCGGTTCATTTGATGAGCATTGGATTTTAAGGACCTCTTGAATAAGCGACACAATCCTAACTGGTCCTTCCCCTTCAGCACGCGTCTTTACATGTTCGTACATGCTTGCAGCCATCTTATCGTCATCTAGGTCTTCATATTCCGATTCATCTAGTGCTGTGAGGATCACAGCACATGCGAGGTCATTGTTGATCACCCAGTTCTGGTGGGCAACGGGCTCATTGCTCATGTTGGGCTGAGGAATCAGGTTTGGAAACACATAGAACTTCAGTCCGAGCAACGATAGGTGCAGAGCTTTAGACCACCTAGTGAAATTGGCTGTGGACAAATTTCGGTTAAACTTATCGCCCTTCCAGTCTGCTCCTCGAGCAGAGATGGCACGAATGGAGGGTGCAGTGGCATCGGTGGAGGACATCTTTCAGATGTGTAGGCAGGTGGCAGTGAGATAGTAAATTTTTTTTTTTTTTTTTTTTTGATGGACAATAAGGCTTTCCTTCCTAATCAGGACGGAACAAAGGCAAAGGTTTTCCTGACAAGGGAATTGTGATCCAGAGGATAGCTCCGAATGGACTAGACCAACACTATCAGCGTCACGGCAATTTAGACTATGGTTTCCAACGAGCAGCGGTACTGTGACAAGTAGCCTGCTTATTCGGGGCCCATAACCTGTTGGAACTAAACAACAGAATTCCATGCTGGTGTAGAACTAGTAGACACGTAAGTATTCCTCAGAGACGTGTAAATGTGACTATATTGAAAGTACCTAGTAGACACGTAAGTATTCTAGGTACGTTTATGTTAGTATAGTATGATATGTATGTTAGGTATGACGCACCCTCAGAGACGTGTAAACGTGACTGAGGGTGCTTGTACGTAGCTTGGTGAATATATATGTACGAGCGAGACAAAGCGAGCATTGGCCCTTGATGGCCCCTTTGTGTGTCGTGTTCGCTGTATATCACTATATCACATCATCACACTCCAACAGAGGATGGTGCCTAAGATAAAATATATGGTAATTTAAAATTCAAATATATTAGGAAATGTGTCGGGATGAGCGCCAACCAAGGCACGCGAGATGGGCTTGACACTGTGTCACAGTGAGGGGAGGTATCAGAGTAGCGACCACTAGCGGCCACCAACTGTGCGAAGTGTCTGGGGCCCACGTGAGATTACCACTTAATAATATATCAGCCTGGACTATGAGTTATAGTCCTGGATACATTACGGGTCGTCCTGTTATGTCAGGTGAGTAATGTATTACTCTGCCAAGAACAGGTGATGGAGAAGAATCACATGGTCATTTTTCTCATAACTCCACCAGTGTCAATCCATTAACTTGTCAATTAGCATTCATCTGAAAGCTCTTCGCAATGTTCTGCGAGCAGCCTTCTGATCTTGCTGTCCTCTTCTTCTACTACCTTCAGTCTTCGGCAAGTTCACACTGTACAAGTTTGGAATATCTTCCATTGTTCGCTTCTCCGGCCACGCCACCGTCATACAACTATGATGTAACAGCTATTCCAGAATTGTCTCCTTTCAGAATCCCCTCGAAGCTACGATGGAATTGCATTCTCAACCGTCAAGCTCGGGTAGTGCTGACTGGAAGTGAGACATTACTTGAATTTCAACTTAGCAAGCAGTCTGGAAGTACAGGTACGAAATTTCAAGATCCAGACAATGATGGTGATTGACGCCTGACAGATGGTAAATTGAGAATTGGTATTTATTTCAATCCATCAAAGTCTGTTCCGGACAACTAAACTTTCCAGACTTGTAGCCAAAGCAAAGGGCTGTTCCCGAATTATACAGACACTGTTGCTTTCTTGAGAACAGATGACAGTGCCACATGACCTAAAGGTAGTAGTTATTTATTTTATCATTGCATTGCAATGTTCTCAGATGCATTCTTTACAATGATAGGTTGTAGACTCTCGACTTCAAGCCATGTAATTCAACGAATTTAAAACTATTTTTAGGAGTTTCAACTATAGTCGAGTCTAACATCATGCCAATAAATAACGGGTACACTATCTTCGCAATCAAAGGGAACTCAATCTCTGAACAGGACCATAAATTAGTGAGGGTGCGTTCTTGGGCCGTTGTAATCAAACCACACACTGAGACACCATAGTCTCACTTCAAGTTTGTGAGTGGGCCTTGACATTCCTCCAGATCATCCCTCCAGATCGTCGGAGATAGTTCAGTATGAAAATAGTAAGTTATAGGAGTTTTGGGGGTGAGTGTCGGGTCTAGCCTGGTTGTCGAACTCGTGCCTCGGTCTTGTTTCTGTCTCCTAATGATCTGTTCTTTTGCTCATTGTAAAGAGTTGATCTTCGTGGCTTGAGCTTTTCATTGTTGTTGTAAAGCGGCTCTGAGAACTGTCAGTGTCAGGACGTAAGAGCTGAGGAAGTTTAGCTAGCTAGAATCCAGTCATGTTTCGAAGGTTTATATACATTGGCCACTACCTTCTCGTGAGTTCTTAGAAGGCTATGTTGTCCAATACTACGTTCAAAATTTTTGTGGCGGCTGTTCTTCTGGTTCAATATGATCATGTCAGGATGCATGATACATCAATGGCAAATTAAAACGCCGAATGTACGAAGAAACAAATAACCTCGGAGCTAAGCTAGTATTAAAATTGAAGGTGTTGTGGCAGGTGTTGACAGAATTAGAATTCTCATGGTATGGCGGCTGACATGGCCACTGGCATATTCGTTGGGGGTAGATACGCTTAATGTGTAGTATACATATATATTTACATGGAAAATATGAATTCATAAAAGAGCAGGTAGCTTGATCATCATGATGTTATGTGTAGGCAGTAGGACTATAGCAAAGTAGATCGGAGTAAGACACAAAAATATCACAAAAATAGTTCATTCAGACTTGTTACCAGCAGTAGAATTGTTATCAGAGAGCCCAAGGGAGGTATTTCTCTCCTCATTGCGCGATCCATCGGTAGAGAGTTTTTGTTTCTCTGCTCTGACTGCGGCACCCCATTCCTCTCTAACAACTTGAAAGAACTCCGGCTAGGTTCAGATAACTTGCGTCAGAGACACAGGCGAAGTATTGAAGGTCAAAATACTCACTATTTCGAACAAGCGAATAAGGCGTTGTCGTTGTTCTTCTCTAGTATCAAGCCTCGCTTGTTGAAGCGACGATGAATGGCTCATGGACACAGGAAGAGCAGGGTCTGCAAATAAGATGGCAGATGAGGCCTGAAACATCCACGATGAAAAAGAAATTCTTAAAACTGGAGATAAAAAATTCACGAGACGACGACGACGACGACGGTTGAGTTCGCTGCGTCCAAGCTACACGGTCAGGTCAGAATATCAAAGTTGGTAAAGGACCACGACATGACGAACACGTTGAACGGTGAGGCTGGAGGAATCGTCCTGAAGCCTGGGAAGATGAGGGCGTAAGTAGGGGTGATTAAGCAAAGTGGTCCGATTTTGGTAGTTAGGGAGTCTGTCGACACGGTCTTCCAAAACAGGTTTTACACTGGAGGGCGGGTGGGAGAGATTGGTTGAATATGGAGGTTTGGATAAGGAGGGAGAGGACTCTTCGGGCAACTTGGTGGATATATGCAGGGGGGGAAATGTAGTGTGAAGAAGTTGGAAGATGCAGGGTCCATTTTATCACGGTCCCCGTGCTTCCAGAAAAGAGACAGCTGCCAATCTGCACAAACAGTATAGTTGATTTTTCTCTCGTTGGACTTTGCTCCGCATAGAACTCCTAGTGAAACACAAACTTGCACTCTCACAGCACTAGCCTGGTGACCATGTCTTGACGTCCGCTGACCGATGATCGATCATTGTCAAACAATCTGAGTGAAGGTCAACTGAACATGTCGATGGAGGAATTCTGAAGATTCCATTCTCTTTCCACGATGTCGACTGCTTTATGCTCAAGCACGACTACTTTGGCAAACCGTACAAACTTTTGGATATCCAGTTCTGTTTCCGTGAGCCAATTCTATGAGGTTCTGGCGCCTATTCAAAGTCATGAACTTTGGGGATCCTTGATTGTTCTGCACTTTTTAGCTTGTAAGCATGATCAATAAAGCAAGGCGAACCCGTAACAAGTAGCTTGCGAATGTACTTGCAAAAGCTGACTGTCACCGTCCATGGATTGAGGTAGACTTCTAATTATGTTCTGAGTCAAGATCTCATCCCATGAATTTTTATCCGTGTCATAGGGGCAGGAATATACTTTCTTAGTCGTCACCTCTTCCGAGCTCCCTCCGACAACGACGAAGGCGGGACTACCATACTTGGTCATGGCACACCCACGTGATCGCAGCGAAACCATGGGCCATTTCCTTGGTCGAAGTGCACCAGTGATTGATGCGTCTTTCCTACGGCATTTCTGCAGGGAACTTGACCAAGGAGGCAGTTATGCTATAGATAGACCTCTTCCCCCAATGACCGTTTGCAAGCAGCAAACTAAGCCTGAGGTGATATGCAGAGATCTAAGGTCCAGCAACCACGCAAATAGGGGATCACTACACCTTTTGAACCAGGTGAAATCGGGTTCCTACTAGAAGAAGTTGCGTTAGGCAAACGTATGCCTGGATCTCAGACGCCACGTTCCATAGCCGACGCAAAGTCGCACGGGTGATCTCAGTAAGGTCTGCTTGAACTGTCTGCACCTGAAACCTGATGCAGATGTTCCATTGCAAATCTGTCTCATAATTTAGGATGTTCAATTTGAATAGTGGAAAGTGCCACAGGTCAAATCTCGAGCTCTTGTTGATTACCACTCGTACCTTGGGCCTCGCTGTTACTGTCGCATCGCAGACGTGCTCGCAACATCCTCGAAAATCGACTCAGAATCTTAAAAATGGGAAGTGAATCTGTCTAGTCGTTGACAAGATTTAGTAGGTGCAAGTCACAGCAACGCGCCGGTGGCATATGAAACCAAAACACTGACGTTATTTAAAGGTTGCAAAGTTGTTACAACTTGTGATGACTGTCGCCAAGAACCTCAACTCAGTGAGACGAGGTGAGGAATGACGTGATTATGGCCAGCCCGCTAGAATAAGTGGAATGTCTCCTCTCTGTTTCCACTTTCTGGACCATGACGCTACGTACGACTCCAACTCGATGGCCATCCATATCATCTATCCTTCATTCTAAGATGAGGGTGCTCAGTCCTGAGAGACAATTCCACAAAAATCACCTTCACAAGATGATTCTTTCATGAATAGACCGAAAACAGGCAAACAAAAGCGGCCAGGTAATGATAGGCCAATTGACATAGAGGTATTGAAGCAAAGATAAAGGCTTGAAGAGTTAAACAGAAGTGAGTAATTTCGAAAGGGAGTGGGAACATTCTGATGAGCTGCTCCCAACTCCGCCCATGAACTGGCCACTAATCAGCGCCAATACAACAATCATTACGCGTCTATCAGCATCCTGTTTTACATCTTTGCCAACCTGTGTTCAGTAATAACCTTCTTCTCGATGTCAACATATGGTTCAAGTTCTGCTCTATTTATCTGACAGCATAGTGATCAGGAATCGCCCAGGAAGATCCTTGAGAAATTTTAACTTTCGGCTATGAATATTTTTAAGAAAAAAATTATGGTGATGACTGATGTATCTCCTCTCGCGAAGATATCCAAGAAGTGCAATGCTTTCGAACTTGCGAAGAGCGATTGTTCTCATATCCATCGAATGAACGACACGCTGCACAAATCTGATACCCAATTCGAAAGTTACTTGATATTTCAACTTTGGTGGCCGAGTTCAAAAGCCACTTGATTGAGAACTATAAACTCATCTCACGTCGGCTGAGAGTCGCTGGAAAGAGCAATGTGACAATTTACAGTCTATCCAGATGACTCAAGATTTCTTGCTCGTGCTTGGTCGGTTATTTGTGAGATGACTATTGGTTTATTAAACCCATGCATTTTCGAGCGCACAAGCTCAGGTTCAATCGGTCCAACCTTGTAGGTAGATCGAGGCTGGATAGGAGACGGTTTTCGCGTGAATTCTCAGAACGTGAAATCGCCGCAACGTGAACTTATAGCGAGGCCGTAGTATTGCCGTTCCCCTCCAGTATCGTAGCCTACATCATGAATCACTGATTGTCAAAGCTTGTCGCAATTGTCAGGCTGAAATTGCAGCTACTCCCCAAGAATTGAGACCTCAACTTACCGTGATCCTCTCGGTATTAATAACGAGCGACCGAACTGGATGCGTCATGATGCTTCAGAAAATCGAACCATAAATGCAACGGCCTGCGCTTACAACTGTACACTTTCATTGTTGTGTTCTTTCAGGTGGCGCTTTTTGGCGACGTCAGAGCATGCCGCTCACAGTCACATATCTCCTATCCATCTCTAATGCTATGAACCTGTATATGCGCATTCATCTGAGGATCCACGAAAGACTTCAGGTTCGTGTAGTGAACTTACGTGTGGCGGCGACGAGTCTGTATGTATACAGCCACTAGCTAGTAATATACCAGGCCCGTGCAGGCTCAGGCCAAGCCAGAGGAGGCGTTCCGGGGAGGGTTTACTACCCACTGACTGGGTATTGCAACAAGGAAAAAGAATAGAAAGAAAGAAATAATTTCCGAGAGAAGTCTACCGGCTTATGACTAATCATTTTGAAATAGCAAGATAATGCCCATCGTTGTGCACCATCCACGCCCCGACAGCCTTGTAGCTGCCTTCACTTCTTACACGGACCATGTCAAGGTATTCTGCAGCTCAAACGTCGCTGTTTCCTGGACAGTGAATTTCCTCATGACGACGGCATTTCGTCTTCTGCGTCTCAGCCGGGGAACTCCACATTTAATGGGGCGTACATCGCTTTTGTATGCTAGACATTTTGTGACATCAGACCTTCATCTATCTCAAGAGTGACCTGGACGTATGTTGAATCTTCAATGGCATTTGCGGAACGGATTTGTATACTAGGATCTATTGCATGGATATTGGTTCCAGAAGAGGTGAACCAGGAGGATAAGGTAGGAAATAGGCCATCTGTTAAGATTTGCAGCCGTCGAGGAGAGATGCTTTGTTAGCATGACTGTTAATGACTCTCGTACACCTACTATCCCTGCCGAACCTTTGCACTAGACTCTGTTTCCCTTGTTCCGACGCTCTAATTCATGTATAAGGCCAAACAAGACCGATAGCTTGCTAAAATTGAATGTTGAATGTATGTTGTCTGCTGCATTGTCAAAAGATGACTTGCCACCACTGAGTTTCTTGCATTTTTAGGCATATGCAAATGTTCGATCAAGATCCATGTCTATGCCATTTTAGGTAATTTTCTGCCGATTCCTATGGTCCGCCGTGTCCACCAGCATGGCCAGGAGCGCTTGTCGGCCAAAGGCATTTTTTCGCCGAAACTTATGTGTTGCAGTGAAACGCTGCCAGTTTATTTACCTATCATATTCCACAGGCCCCTCTGAGTGTGCGTCGGTAGTCCTTTAGCTTTATCATCGCCAGGACATAGATCTAATTCGTCGTCGGTCATAGTTCGGCGAAGTGGGTTGTTTGATTTAGCTCTTTGATAAGTAAAACAAGAGATGAGCTTACCAGGCCCACAGTCTCGACAGATAGAGCGAAACATGATCCCTGAGAGATTTTCGGAGTTGAAATACATTTTCACCTGAAAGGAGCTCCGCAATGGCAACGATGGCCTTGATTACAATGTTAGGAGATGGCCTGGATGGCTTATCAGAGAAGTGCTGAGCCCGATTGTATTAGGCACCCGAGCGCAAGGCCTGCTCGAAGATTCAACGTGCAGCGGTTTAGTACGGCCCAACAATCCATCAAACAAGTGTCTAAAACATTCACGGGAAAGACATACGTCAGTCTTTGTAAATAGAAATTCTGGCAACGACTGACAAATAACAACTCGTGGAGTCTTGAAATAAACGTAGAATGTTAACTCCTCAAGGCTTGTGAACAACACTGTAATGAATCTCGTAACCTGAAGTACCCGGTGAGCAAGGAGTAAAGTTTTCTCAATCAACACAGCCCCCTCCTGCGTTTTCATTTGTCTTAGATCGTCTTGGATTAGCTCCAACACCAGGGATGCCCTTTGTCCAGCGCGAAAGCCTCTTCACCTCTCGAAAAATTACCTGTCATCCATTTTTATTGCATTGTAAATTACCGTCGGGTGAACTTTTTTTTTTCGATTCATTCGGTTTTCATGACGACTTTATTGAGGTAGCTGTAAGTATTCCTGACGGACGATGCAGCCAAAAAGTAGAAAATAACTGAACGAGTATCTGTTCAGCTACTGCACATTATATGTTAATGGAGATGCTGTAAGCCAAGCTTACAGCATCGCAAGTCACAGGCCCAACGTGTCATGAAAATATTTCCAGTATGATCTGGGACATAGAGCTCCCCGGACACTTGAGATACATAAATCTTGTATTGAGTTCTTGATTCATGGCACTGGTTTGGAAGACGACTAGGTATTAATAGGGTGAGTCTTTAGTTTTCTGTAAGGAACAGAAAGAAAGTATTTAGAAATTGGAGGCACGTGCAGATATTTCAGAGATTCATTCCAATTAAAGAAAAAAAACAGCGAACTGACAAGTAAGGCGAAGTTGTGGCCCTTTGTCACCGCTGTGACCAAGTTTCCACTCTTCTTCTCTCGATTGTCCATCGATCTTACATAAAACCGCCAGCTCCGCCAGGCACATCACATTACCGACTCTGCAGAGAAAAATCTCGTACCTGCCATCTCTGTCATTTCTCGGCAAAGAGATGTCTCAACACAGGAAGACTTTGCTTAGTTATGAACCACTGTCCCGGTACTCCTTGCACGAGGCACCTTGATGGAATACGGGATAGTCGGGTGGATTTGGAAGCTTTTTGGCGTCGACGGCGACATGGAGAATCAACACTGGGGAAATTCCTACTTGACCTGCATGGGTTGATAAACGAAGACGCTTTAGGTGGGGGGGAATATTAGGGAGGGGATAAAGAGATTGCCTCCGACGTACAGAAAGCATAATCCCACGCACCAGAAGTCGAGAATACATCGAGACTCAATGACGTGATCACGAGTGGATTTCAGAGGTATTTGAAACGGACGTTCAAGGAGTTTCGAGCTGACGAGTTATTATTAGGGAGACCTGCGCGCCAAAATCCCTCATGTGTTTTTCTTGACGGACGACAGCGTTTAGAGTTCTAATTTGTGCAAACGCGATGTCAAAGCTGAAGGGGAAGTTGGAGCGGATAATTCTGCAATTATTCATGCACGGCAATAAGATTGGCACAGCTCAAACGATGTTTGAAGATTCTGGAACATCTGGAACATCTTGAGAATAGGTTTCTGGCTTGTGGCGCTTCACTTTTTTTACTAAGTGAAACCTGGGGATAGACTTTGATCCTTTCATTAAAGAAGAGAAGCACAAAGTCCATATGTCGTTGTCTCATTCTCCAGGAAGCACACTTGGGCAGGAAACGAGAAGTGTGGCGCCCAAGGAAAACACGCCTGTGCGTTCACATCGCAAGCTTGTCTTGGTACATTGATCTTCTAACATGGATTCTTGAGTTTGTTCAGTCATTTCAATATGATGTGTCATCTTGAAATCTTCTCTTCTTGAGCATATAATTGGGGCGCTTGGGTGCCACTAATTAAAGATCGAACTTTTTGACGTGTTGAGTCACTTTTGTTGACATATAATCTTTCTATGGTTGACTGGGCTCTTATACAGATGCCATGGACCCAAGCCTTCATCATTGGTAGGAGACAAGGATGAAAAAATGCGTGACTCACGTTTATTCGGCGAACGGATGCGAATGTCACGTGACAGTGATTTGTCCTGCCGTCACCAGACATGCAGGACTCGGAGAAGAACAGGTGAACGAAATAAATCGCTAGTAAGCGTGGCGGTGTAAGATGAGATGTGAGATGTGTCGTGCGCGAGGTAAGGAAGAGCATTCAAGCGACTTCTTTGAATGTCTTTCTCGTCAAGAAGATCGAAGCCACAACCGTGACAGCGGCCAACGAAGACATCAAGCCCGAGGATTCAGCGGTCTTTGCGCCTATCGTCTTTTCAGCAGCTTTTGCCAAGCTCAAAGCTCAAGGACCCAGCTGTCTTTATGCATGTCGTCTTTTCAGCTCTTTTGCCAAGGTCAAAAGTTGAGCAAGAAGATGAAGACACAGAATCCGAAGGATTTTCAACAATAAAGACACCCGTGCCAAATCAGCAAAGTGCAGGACCCATTATGCAAGACCGTTCCAGAGCGCTCTATTCCACGGGTTCACACGGGATGGAGTCTAAGTCTTTTTTCAAGAGCAAAGGGCGGCGGATAGCCAGCAATATCGAATTCTCGTTTCCGAGCGTTCTACTAGGTCCCAGGTCTCAGTTCCCCACCTCCTTACATATATGGAGCAAGAGGCGAATTACCGCGCGTTCACAGTGCAAGTCGAGTACTTTTAGCAGAGGCGTTACTAAAGCAAGAAGCACTGATCAATGTACAAACCTATCGAAGCACCCACACCCACCCTGGGAAATGGTGCCGTACTGGTTGTCAATTAACGTAAACCGCAGCTAGTCCGCTCAGACATAACTCCCTTGCTTCTGAAGATGCATAGGAGCGTCCAGAGCAAGAGAACAGAATCAAACATATCTTCTAGTATTTGCTTCCGCTTGATTCCTTGAACTCACGCGATCATAATCACATACCACATCTGGCTACGGAAGCAATTTTTCCCTCGAAGCAGTTTCCCTCTCCAAATACGAGTGAATGCATGGAGGACGCTAGGAATGGCGTCAGAATATCCTCAAGTACCCGCTGATAGGGTTTTCTTCGGCGAGAAGAAGCGGGTCGATTCTAAAGAATGGTCAGAATGAGTAAGGGACCCTGTTTTTTTTATTTTTTTATCAAGAAGCACGGGGACCTTGAAAAAGAGAGAAAAAAAGCTGGGTAAATAAGCCTCGCAACGTTTTCTCCTATCACCACCTTGTCTCTTTTCCAACATATGATTACGTCCTATACCGCATCCGAGGCGCCGCCTCCATATCCTGGTCCCAGTAGCGCCTTCGTCCTTCCGCCGTACGAGACTGCTACTGGACTAGAATATTGGGACGACTCGTCGTGCCTGCCGCCTTACCAGTCTCGCACCGGGCAACGTTTCCACCCATACATGCGCATCCTCCCCGTCCATCGGGGTTACATACCTCATCAGGTTCGTCTTCTTCGTCTGCCCTCTTTTTACGTCTTCTCACGACGACACGCCCATGTAAGGAAAAAACATTCGAGGAATTTTACAGATCTCTCCAGGCATCCGTGAATCGCCGGGCGGTCGTATGTCTGTCTCTACTGCACTTTTTCTGCGACTTCTCTGACTTTATTGAACGCAGGCACAGCCCACAGTCGTCGAAACACCCTCCACCGCGCCCCTCGATCCACCTGCTCCCGCATCAACGAGCCAACCGACGACTGCATGTATTTTTTATCACCACATGCTCGAATTGCTATTGACCTTGACGTAGGCGCCACCACCACCTGCAGTCGAACCGTCTGCGCTCGAAGGTCTCGGCCACGATCCTGAAGAGCGCCGCTGCCGCCTCATTCGCCGGCTTCTTCTCCTCGTATGGTGCTCTCTTTCGACTCGGCGTCTAGTCCTGACTATCATCCATTCCTCGTAGCCGGAGATTATCAGAATTGTACGCGCTGGACTAGGCGCTGCAATGCGAGCAGCCGAGGCGCGATTCTGATTTGGAGTTTTTTGGAAGTATGCTGCACGTCTACTTGACATCCTACTAGTACCTTGCTACCCGCCATCCTCATGCCAACGCGTGAACTATTTACTCATACTCCCGCTTGTATGCAGATTCTTTGGGGTCAGCTTTAGGGTCCCTTGTCAGATTACTGTACTTTATTAGGACCTTGTACATTCGTCTAATGTAATGCTTCATCTCATAAACATATCCGCGTGGTCGTAACAAGGATCGTAAAATCATTAAACACCGTTCTATCAGCTTTCAAACTCGCTTTCAGTCACACTGTCACCGACTTTTGTTCCCGACATCCCATAATCACCATGTTCCATTGCACTGCGCTCCCCGTTCACAGGCAAGGCGAGCTCTGGAAAAAGCTCCAAGATAAAGAGGTCGAGGAGAAACAACACAAGGTGTACGTTGCACGGGGCACTGCTTAGTGGATCAAGCGCTGCGTCGAGTGTGTTTGACGGATCCGGACCAAGAAGAAGGGGAAGTAGACGTGTTGCTACGTCCCGCTGTCAACGGTGGATATGAGAGCAAGATGAGTGCAACATACCTAGGGTACCACGAGGTCGCCAACCGACGAGACGTGCGCGAAATTCGGCCTGTTCTTCTGGTGTGGGCTCAATGGGAGGAGGTGCAGGGTAGCCGTTGGGGAAAAGAGTGCGCTTTGATGTACGGATAATTGAGAGAATAAAGGCAGAGGAAAGTTGAGCCTCGAGGAGGTGCGGAAGTAGGCTGTTGAATGAGAATGAGGACACTGTGAATCGGGAAAAAAAGGAAGCGAACCGATCGAGGAACGAGGATGAAAAGTTTGTGATCACGCGAGCGGTTGTGAGGAGGATTGTAGAGGCTGTGCGGTCTTGGAGGGTAAAGATTTCAGAAAACATTGTCAGGAGTGTATCGGCATAGTTTTGTGACGTGGAGAGCGGTGGTGGATTCCGCTTATTGACCCGCTTGATTGTGATGAGGGTGCTTTTGTAGGCATGGATAAGAGTGAGACATGCACCCGAGACTGCTTGGATGGCAGAGAGAACGAGGACTATGATGGTGTGGAAAGAAAAGGAGCCTGTTAAAGGGGGTGAAGGGGAACGGAGTGGTTCTGGAGGCTGGAGAGGGTTGAGCAGAGAAGCGAGGCTTGCCTGTGTGGGGAGCTGGAGGAGATCAAGCATGGACCTCTGGAGAAACCAAGGCTGGGAGATCTTGGGGACAAGGTCGTTGAGGAGAACCTTGAGGATGATCTCGCGGACGAGGAAGCGCTCTGCGTCTGGCTGGTAGTCTTCTGGGGGAAGACAGATGCGGAGGATGTGGTCGAGGAGATGGCGAAAGTACTCTGTATCAAGGCGACCGTCTGGGGAGACTGCGATGTGGGGCTGGAGCTGGTGAAAGAGCTGGGGGAGGGATGCGGAGGCGGCGGCGGCGTAGGAAGTGTGGAGCTTGCGGTGGGCATTACGGTAGTCGCGACAGTGCTGAGTGAGGATTGCGGGGACGTGGACGAGGAGGAGTGGTGCGAGCTGTACGGCGTTGAGGCGTGCGTGGAGGGCGCGGACGACAGCGATGAGGATGCGGGATATTTCTGGGAGGAGCTGCTTGTCGTAGCGGGAGAGTTTGGACCACCAGGGCATGACGTATGCCCGCAAACCGAGCGCCGCGACGTCATAGAGCTCGGCCGACAGCTCAGCCGACCCAGCGAGCGGCGGCAAGGGCTCATCGTGCGGCAGCGCCGGGAACAGCAGCCGGTGAGCCAGCGGACGCGGACGCCCCGACGCGATCGACATGGCGGGAACCAAATCCGAGCCGAGCCGTTTCCGACCTGCCTGCCTCTTGCATCCATGGCCGCCCTCTCCCATACAACCCTCATCATCGTCATTGTCTGCGCAGTTCTCGCCGCCGTCCTCGCCGTCGTCCTCGCCATCAAGCTCCTCCGCGCCACAAATCGCCGCCCCGCCGCGCCCCTCCCGCCCGTCCAGCCCCTTGCCCACCACCGCATCCTCAAGTACGATTCCCTCGACAGTCGCCCCCCCAGCAGCGTCCCTGACTCGCCACAAAACATCCCTCCTTTCCCAAACCCCTCTTTCCAGTCCCTCGACTCGTCTTTCCCCCCGCCGTCCCCCGTCTCGTCCATCTCTCGTGCTCTCCCTCCCCGGCCTCTCTCCTCCGCCTCCTTCTCGTCTGTCGGCCAAATGTCAAGACGCGCCAGCCGCGCAAACCTCCGCGGCCTTCCTCACGCCCCAACCAGCCAAGTCCAGATTATCCTCCCTGCCCCTCTTTCTGCGACCCTCCCCAGCCCGCTCAGCATGCGCAGAGACACAGAATCTGACCGCACGAGTTCAGTCGACAAGTGGATCTCTGTCGGACGCGACGACTCGACTATTCCAATTCGTATGTCTTTTTTTTTCTTATCCCCTAATCTGTCCCTGAAACCACTCCAGCGACCATGCCAAGTACCCTCCGTGCCTCACGTCGTGCATCTGCATCCGCGATCATGAACCCTTCCTCATCCTTCACCTACTACCAGCACCCTTTCCCGCCGCCGCCGGTGCCTCGGATCCCCCAAGAGATTATCTCACCTGTATAGCCAGGATGATCGCAACGCCATGCTCCCTCACTACTTTAGGTCTTCTATTGCCGTCGTACCCACTGCTGATTCCTTCTTTCCACGACACTGGCCGTATGCTAGCACATCACACCTATTTTCTTGGTTCTGGGAACCCTCCCATAAACAAACTTTATCTGTACCATATTCCGCTCTCTCTAGTCACATATCATACTACCTACAGCCTTCCTCGCAATCATTCTTGCTGTCTAGATCAGAAAAAAAACATCGCCCGCCATCTTCATGACGCACTATGCAAAAATTACTATCATGTTTCCTTCCTCTTTAGGAATTTACATCACCTGTCAACGTCATGCGAAGCTGCTTCGCCACAAGGAAGATTCCTGGCCACGGATCCGACACAAGTCTGTGGCGCAGGTTCTACAGTCCATTGTGTTGCTCACCCCTACCGAAAGGCATTGAGTTTCTTTCACAACCAAATCATACAACAACTTTCCTACTGCTTCATTCATACAACACTCTTCAGGGCCTGTCAAAGCAATCAAACACTACTTCTTTCTTGGAATCATCTTTCGGCAGACCTTATTTGGTTAAAAAAGCACTCACGCTTCCTTGTTCAAACAAACTCGCTCAAACAACTTTTGATACATCATACTCCATGTGTATTCTCTCGATTTGGAATTACCTTGAATAGCAACATGCACTTTGGACTATCGTTTAGGCGTCTGTCAACGGACTACACCTTCAAATAGTTCCTTTTTCAAACGTCCTTGCAAGGACCCTCCGGTCCGAGATGTCATGTTCCTTCCTGCTCTCGGGACCATCTCTCTGCTTTGCTTGCGCTACGTACGTTTTGATTAATCTTCCGTTTCGGTCTGATGTGCCCTTTGTCAACAAATGAAAATGCCGCCTCATTCCGCTAAGCACTGCAAGCGATATCGATTGTGTGTTACCTTTTTGAGCAGCTCGCCGGCTTTGAGTCATATTACCGACGCAATCCTCCAAACAGTTCCTGATGGTTTCCATCAACAATCAATCCATGATGGCAGCCATCAGATCATCTGTTTAACATGTGCAAGTGACTATTCTCACTCACGATTCGTATGTCAAGGTGAACCACAGGTGTCTCAATCAAACATGTCCTTTCCAACCTCAAAGTGGGAAGAGCTTCTGCTCCATTACTCACCAGCGTCACTCGAGTTGTATGGCACTCTCATGACGCAACTAATCTTCTTCTGGGGGATCTCTGCCGTGTATCTCCTTCTCCCGTACTTTTTCCCCGCATTCTCAGCCCGGCACAAGCTGCAAAACCAAGGAAAGCAGCCCAAGCCATCGGAGCTTTGGGACTGCTTTCAGATCGTAGCCCGGAACCAGCTGGTCTCCACTATGCTGCACATCGGCATTCTCAGACTCGGGCAACTCTCGAAACGGCCGCCTTCCCATCGCTTCGATACCGCCCTCCCCAGCCCATCAGAGATCATCCGCGATCTCGCCGTCGGCTGCGTCCTTCGCGAAATAATATTTTATTACACGCACCGCCTGTTCCACCATCCCACGCTCTACCCCCTCATCCACAAACGCCACCACCGCTTCACCGCACCGGTTGCCCTTGCAGCCCAATATGCGAGCATCACTGAACACATCTTTGCTAATATCCTGCCCATCTCGCTCCCGCTCATGATCATGCGCAGCCATATTGTCACGTTCTGGCTCTTTTTGGCGTTGGAGTTGACAGAGACCACGACCGTGCATTCGGGTTATGATTTCTTTGCCAGATCTGCCCAACGACATGATTTACACCATGAGAGATTTGTCGTCAATTTTGGGACTATTGGGTTGTTGGACTGGGTCCATGGGACCAGCAGAGGAAGAGAATTAAAAGAAAAGGCAATTTGAAGTATATACTTGAATCTCAGGTATCATGATAAGAACGAAATTTAGTTTCTACATAAGGTGTCGGAAGCAGTGCATACGAACCGGACCCAAAGAACCAGATGATAGAGAAATGTAAGTGAACGATAGGATCACAGTAAGGTATGGGTGAGTGAACACCTACAAAATGGGCAGGCATATATGCAATGCGAAGCAATCCGAGAGGAAAGTTTCGCAATATCCAAGCAAATAAATTACAAAAATGGAGAGGTAAGCTCATAATTGAACACATACCAAGCATTGCGCTCTCGGTTAGGACGAGATTACTGTTAGCGGTTGTTAGTCATTTGGGACAGGGACGTGTCTGTCTTGGAAGGTCAGGCAGGTTAGAAGGTTGCTGAATGACAGGAAGAAGAGTTATTGATGAATTTCTTAGAAGGGACTTGGCAGGATTTCATCGCACTTGGTTGACAAAGTGCCCCAGTGCCCCAACACACACCCCACACACCAAATTGGAAGTGTTGGTGACGGATTGGGAGAGTGACTGATGGTGTGACATGTCCATCATTCCCAAGGTTGTTCTGCTGATTATCCACTAATGGACAGACTAGATTGATGGGCCACATGGTGCAAATGCTACATGACTCAGCAAGTGCTAAACAATGTTTTACAAGTGTTTCATGATGACAAATTGATTTCCTTACCAACTGATTAATTACTGCCCATGGACCATTGCTGATTTTAAGTTTAATGCATGATAAACTCATTACCTTCTTAACTTCACCATTCATTTATGACCTTGAGTCCTTACCAACAGGATCTTTATTCTTTTATTATAAATGCTGTACTTACCAACCTAGACTAACATTAAATCCTACTGCAGTTATTCCCCACAGTTTACACTTCAATTTGGCACACTTAAGTATTTTATTATTAAAGTCACTAAGCTACACTCATCTCTTACCACTACATTGTTATCATTTGGGTGGCACTTTGACTCTATACACTAGACTTATGCTAGTGATTTTCAACTACTGACATACTAAGCACCTACAGCAAGGCATGATCTCACACTCTACACATGCTAAATTCCTACATTTTTATGGCACTTCTTTACTACATACTTGACAAGTTTCTAAAACCTGTCCAGTACTCTCATTAGCAAGCCCAAACACTAATAGCTTACTGCTACCACTGAGTTGACACTATCATTGCTGGCACTTAGCAACTTTTGAGTATCATCACTGTTAAGTCAACATTACCATTGATGAGCCCCAGGCTGGACTCACCAGTGTTTAATATTATTTGGCACTCATTTCCTTAGCAACCTAACTGGACAACTACTGCCAGAAACTCTGAGGTTACATGGTAAGTCACTTGATATGTCATAAGACATGGCAATAAGTGACTACTAATAGCAATGGAACTATCAGCAGATCTATCCATCACTTCCAAGTTTGTTTAACTGATTATCCATTGATGGATTGATCAAATTATAAAGCCACATGGTATGCACTCTAAGCAACTCAGCAACTGCTAACTGTCAGGTTCCGCTGATTCGGGGGCTTTCCAGGAAAGCAATGCCCTTACGAGGTGGACTTGATCTACAAATACCCGGGTGTCTGGAACTCTGGGGTTAAGGCTCCGGGGTTCAAGACATGGACAGGGAGGGTGGTCCCAGGGAAATGGAACTTGACCTGGGGGTTTCGGAGTTTTGTGGGGGTTAAGAGTTGGCGGGGGTCGAGTTGGAACCGGAGGTTCTAAGACAAGACCCAGTTAGTAAATTTAGAGTTACAAAATGCATACCAAACTTAAAGCACACAATTATTCCGGCGTGCCAGTCAATGCATGCCAGTCAATGCATACCAGTCAAACAAAGGGCACACAACAATTCAGGTAATATCAAGACTAATGAATACAATGGTGAACTACGCTATAAGTACTACGGGGTCGGGTCTTGGGGTTCCAGGATGTCTGGGATGATTTCTGGAAGGCATTGAGTAGCGAGCTGGAACTGTATACTGGGATCACACATGTGGGGTGCACGATCAATTGGCATGGGGGAATCATGATGCGTGATGGCTGGAAGCGGGTAGCATGATCTGGCAGTTGATGGTGGTCGATTCCAGGATCCGTGAAACAGGGTTCCCACGGGGTTGGCTGATGGCAGTTTGTGATGCAAATTGATAGCAGCGTCGGTAGTTGCAGGGGCAGGGTGTGTTGTGGAGAGGGTCCTGGGTGGGGTTCCAGGGTTATTCCGGGGGACTCCGAAAGGGGTCATGACATCACCCCCCCCTCAGCGCTGAGATCCTCCGAGGCACGTGCAACCGGAGGTTCGGTCTGGGGTCCAATCATGGGATCCAGCACCTGACCTGCCACATATCGAAAAAAAAAAAATTTTACTATCAGCTCAATCATGTTGCACACACTGACACATTCCCTGATGCCCTCGGCAACTAACAAAGTGGCCCCCCTGGTTGCGTGGGAGGCCCGGGACGTGCAGTACCGAGCATGTGTGGCCATGCTCATTCAACATGAGTGTTGCTGCATTGACTATTTACTCTGACTGACCTTCCTTTTCCAGAATTATGCCATAATTTTGCCCCGGAAGCAGGTCCTAGCCAGCCCCCAGAGCCTGCTCCTAATGCAGGCCCTGGTGTCTCCTCAGAGCCTGCCCTCAATGCGGGCCCCGGTGTTCCCCCGGAGCCCCAGCCAAGTCATCCCGCGCCTACCTTTGCATGAAAAACTGTCCAACCCCCTCCTCATTCTAGGCTGTCCGCCCCTTATTTTCATTGTTCCAGGATGGCAATAGGGGCTGTTTCTGAGGTCCCGGAGAGTCGTCACGTTGCGTGGGCAGTTGTAACTCAAGAGCAGTTTAGGGAGGCTCTGGAAAAGCTCCGGGGTCTGCCCACTCATACTTGGTGTATGAGCAATGGACCAGTAAGTAGTCTCATACTCCGGGTCTCTTTGCTGATTTCGGTGCAGTGCAAGCACTGCATCTAGTGACAGGTCCCTTGTCTGTTCAAGGTCCCGGGCCCCTCGTCTCGCCAGGACACAGCCGTGTGTGAGGCGCGCCACCTCAACCATGAGCAATGTTCCATATCAGCACTGTGGAGGGTGCGTTGTGTTTCTCGGGAGCAGGTGTGGCTGCTGGGGGGGATTACTTGGAGGATGGGAGTTGAGGAGTGGGATTGAGTGATGGAGCCAGTGGAGGAGGCATCTGCAGAGGTGTCTGGTGGGGGTTCGGGGGGCTGGGGGGTCAGACGGTTGAGGGGCCAGAGTCGTCCCATTGTCTTGATCACCCGCCAGGTGACCTGGGCCGGGGCCAGTAGCCACAAGGGCCTTGGGGGGCGCCTGGACAAAGGGAAGAGGCGGACGTCACCCAGTCCCTCCCCAGGGCCTTCTAAGAGGGTGCGGTTACCCCCATCCCCATCTCTGTTAGCGCGCCTTTCTCCGGCAACTTTCTCCCCCTTATCCAGGCGGCCATTGGGCGTTGGGGTGAGGGTCCTGTAGGAGCATCCGGGACAGGGCGACCCAGAGAGAGAGGAGCGTGAAGAGGGGGAGTACGAGGCAGTTGTCCCAGAGTTGGAGGAGGTGAGGATGATCCGGGGGGAAGTCGGTGCTCAGGTGGAGCTCCCAGGGCCGGGTTCGTCAAGTGCAGGGCTGGTCAAGGCCTTTCATGAAGATGCGGTCATTGGACATATGGCGTCCCTCAGTGAGTGTCCCTTCCTTGTAGCTGGGTTGGTACTAACATCCCCAAGTTGGGCCCAGAAGCACCGCCTGCTCCTGGACAGGGCTGCCACGATGCTCTCATTCCTGCAGGAGGGGTTGTCGGCGGGGGTGGGAAGTCCTGGGGTGGAGCATGATATGGACCTGCTGGAGAGGCTGGTGACGGCTCACTGCCAGAGGAACATCCTAACTCCGGGGTCATAGTTCGAGCGAATCCTGGATGAGGGTGAGCAGCTCCCATTTTGGGATCAACTGGCCGAGGAGGTGTGGCAGGAGCACAGTCTGGGGGTGGGGGAGGGTTCCTGGGGTTGGCTGAAGGGGGGGAAGAGTGAGGAGGATTCGGGGCCTCGGACCTAGGAGCCCCATTTCCTTGTTGTCGTCTTATCGGATATTGTATGTACCAGTCTGTAAAATAGTTTATGCCTAGCATGTATGTAATGGTTTCCCGGAATTGAAGAATAATGTAAGTAAAGTGGCGGGAAAACTAGAAGAAACACCTTGCCCAAACTCCAGGGCGCTACTATAGAAAAGAACTAAAGGGGAAGTAAGGTTCTAATAGAGAGAAAACAGAGAGTATACGTGGGAGTTGAATTCCTACTAAACCCAGAGGCAGGGGTTATGCCCGCTACTGCTGTCTGTGAGTCCTGCACCCCGGAGGGTCATTTCCCGGGTGACGTTGCTGGAACTCCTGGAGTTTGTTGAGGGTGCTGTTGAGGTTCCAGAGGTTCCCAGGTATCGTCCTCTGGGCCGTACCCATGCCATTGAATGAGGAAGTGGGGTTGTCTGCAAATGTTCTGGGAGTCGAGGATGTCGTCAACCTCATAGTGGTACTTGTCCTCGACCTCGACTGGGGGAGGGAACTCAGAGTGTCGCTCAGGGAAGGGGTCCGGGGGGTGTCTCTCCAGGAGGCGGACGTGAAACACTGGGTGCAAACCTTTAAATCCCGGGGGAAGCTCGATCTTGTAGGCATGGGATGAGACTTTCTTCAAGACCTTGAATGGGCTGAGGTGCTTGTGATCGAGTTTTGGAGAGGGCCGGTGGGTGCGAAGGTGGCGTTGATCTAACCATACCTTTGTCCCAGGAGTCCAGTCGGGGGTGTCTTCCCATTTCCGATCAGCATGTTTCGCATAGGCCCAGTTCGCGGTGTCGATTTCCTTCCAGAGGAATGTGTGAAGGAACTGGAGATCCTGGGCAACCTCATGAGTGGCATGTGACAGAATGTCCTGGAGCGAGAATGTCAGTTGGGGGTGATATCCTTTGTTGGCAAAGAAGGGAGTCACTCCGGTGGCAGAATGTGGTGTGTTGTTGTAGGTGAATTCGGCTAGGGGGAGCTTAGTGTGCCAGTTGTCCTGTAGGTAGTTGACGTACAGCCAGAAGTACTACTCAAGAGACTGGTTGACTCTCTCCATTTGACCATCGGTTTTGGGGTGGTAAGCGGTGGAGAGATTGGCCTTTACTTTAAGAGCCTTACATAGGGAGGTCCAGAACTTGGACACAAAGAGTGGGCCCCGGTCGGAGACGATGTCGTCCCGGAGTCCATGTTTGGCGAAGACATGCTTGAGGAATAGCCAAGCGAAGTCTGGGGTGGTGTCCATGGTGTGGCAGGGTATGAAGATGCCTTGCTTGGTTAGCCTATACACAATGACAAGAATGGCATCGAACCCTTCTGATTCCGGAAGTTTGACAATATAATCCAAGGATATGAAGGATCAGGGACATCGTCCAACGGGCAGGGGTTTCAGGAGCCTATAGGATTGGTGTCAGGGGACTTTAGCCTGGAGGCAGGGTTCACATGATCGAATGTAGTGGGTCACATCCTTCCTTAGTCCTGGCCAAAAGTAAGCCCAGGAGATAAGTTGGAGGGTCTTATGTATCCCAGGGTGTCCCTGGAGCTTGTAGTCATGGTGCTGGTGGAGGATATCGTAGTGGAGTCGGGTGTGATCCGGGACATAGATGTGGCCATTCCAGAGGAGAAGTTTTTCGTTGGGAGACAAGGAGAAGGCGGGGTCCCGGTCAGTTCCATCGGGGTTTTACAGGGGTCATAGTCGATGAAATACTTGTCCTGGGGGGCGCGGCGTATCTGGCTCAGGATTCCTTCATCATTTAAAATCAGTATGGTGTTCAAATGTTCAGGGGGGATCACCACGTGATGGTTGAATGCATTGTGTTCTACCTCAAACAATTTCTTTGGGTAGATGTCCGGTCGTTGGGTGAGGGCATCAGGTTTAGCTCCGAGTCATCCCGGACAGTACTGGATTGTGAAGTTGTACTCTGAAAGGATTTCAGACCACCGGGCCTGCCGTCAGCTGAGTTGCTTGGTTGTAGTGAAGTATTGCAGGTTGTTATGATCCGAGTAGACCTAAATCTGGTATTGGGCTCCCTCGAGGTAGGCCTGCCATTGTTTGAAGGCCTCAACGATGGCAAGGAGCTCCTTGTCGTAGATATCATAATTGAGCTCAGCATTGATCATGGACTGGGTGTAGAAGGCAACTGGCTGGGGCTCCCCACTATCGGCTTCCATTTGTGAGAGAATTCCGGTGATGGCATAATCAGAGGCGTCGCATTCTAGGATAATTGGAAGGGCAGAGTTGTAGTGCTGGAGTACAGGGGCGGTGGTGAAGGCCTCCTTGAGTAGGTTAAAGACGCTCTGGCACCTACTATCCCAGTTCCATGCCATGTCCTTGCATATGAGCCAGTTGAGGGGTTTCGTGATACCAAAGTAATTATCTATAAACCTCTGGTAGAAATTAGCGAAACCCAAGAAGGACTGTACTTCTTTGACGTTCCGGGGTTGCGGCCAGTTGATGATGGCCTCGACCTTGTGGAGGTCCATGCAAACGCCTTTCGGGGATATGATGATGCTGAAATACTCGACCTCTTCTGTGTGGAATGAGCAATTCTCAGGCTTGGTGTGGAGGTTGTGCTCCCGGAGGCATTCCAGGACCTGCCGGACATGCTTCCGGTGATCCTTCTTTGAGTCAGAGTAGATGAAGATATCGTCCAAGTAGACAATCACAAAGACGTCGCTCATGTCATGGAAGATGTTGTTCATGAAGTATTGGAATGTGGCGGAGGAGTTAGTCATTTCGAAAGGCATTACAAGGTATTCAAACAGACCATACTGCATGCGGAATGCAGTTTTCCACTCATGTCCTGAGGCAATGCGGATGTTGTTGTAGCTGGAGCGGAAGTTGATTTTAGTATAAACCTTGGTGCTGCGGAGCCGGTCAACCAGATCGCCGATGAGCAGGAGTGGGTAGCAGTTCTTCTTGGTGATCTTGTTGAGTCCCCGGTAATCAACACAAAGTCAGAGCGAACCATCCTTCTTCTTGGTGAATAGAACCGGGGCTCCGGCGGCGGAAGTGGAAGGTCAGATGAATCTCTTTCTAAGCATTTCATCAAGGTAGTTCTTGAGGGCCTGGAGCTCGACTTCTGACATGTTGTAGACCTTCCCGAAAGGGGGACTAGCTCCTTCCTCAAGGTCGATCATATGATTGTAGGGGCAGTGGGGGGGGATTTCCTTAGTGTCACCTTTGGAAAATACGTCAGCAAATTTGTGATACTCTGGGGGGACTACTTCTTGGAGAATTTGTTCTTTGGTTTTCTTCTCCAGAGAGATAGCATCCCCTTGTAGGTGTTCTTCCAGGGGAGAAGGCGAAGTGTGCAGCTGGAACGTGGGGGCCCCGTCCCTCATGAGACAGGCGAAGGGGGCGGCTCTGATGATCCTAATGTCAAATGTATTTGGGTCGATCGGAGTCGCAGATGCATCAGCTGAAGCAGGTATGACACGTATCTGAGACTGGTCCAGGTAGTTCGGCCCTTTGTATCTGTTCTGAGGAATGTTTGGAGGTCGAGTGGGGGCCTTGCGAGTTGGGACAGGTGTTGGCGGAGCATGGTTGGGGGGCATGGTGGTCGCTTCGGGAGTATGGGGTGCCAGATTGCTCCCCAGGGCCCGAAGGTGCACGGTGGTCGGGGGACAGTCTTTGGGTCCTGAGAAGGTCATCGTGAGCGTTCTCCAATTGATGTTGGGGTTCATGTTACATAGCCAGGGTAGTCCCAGGACCATCAGGGTTGATGCGTGGAGTCGCGTAACTAGGAAGTCGGAGGTGAACTCATAGCCATTGTCCAGGGTCACATGTCCCAAGTGAGACCTTAGGATGGGGCTGGAGGAGGAGGGGGCACTGTCAAGGCGTTGCAAGTTAAGGAGTCAGTCGAGGGGGTTGTGGGGAAGGTTGAGGGTGTCACTAATAAAAACTCCAGTAGCTCTGCTGTTGATGAGGGCTGATATTGGTCCTGGGGTGCTGTCTAGCCTGGCATTGACAACAAAGGATCGGGACAAGCGAGATTGGAGCCTGGGAGTTGGTGGGGATTTGTCTAGGGAGTCCTTCGGGGTCAGCCTGGGAGAGTGTGGGATATCAAAGAAGAGTTGTTGATTATCGGGCGTCGGCTCCCGGGTCAGGTGGAGGGTGAGTTGTCACCAGTCAATGCGGAGGTTGGTGTCCCAGAGCCATGGAAGCCCCAAGACCAGGGGCACGGAGGAGTGTAATTTGGTAATTAATATCCGGAGGTTGTGAGTCTGTCCATTGGCAAAGGTAATGGGCATACGCACAAAATGAGTGACGTCCCCCACTGTAGAGGCATCCCCGTCAAAGAGGCAGAGCCGCACCGGGACCGGAAGTTGTTGAGCGGGTTCCGGGGCAAGGGTAGACCATGTTTCATCAATGAAGTTATCTGTGGCGCCACTGTCAACAAGGGTGTTGAGGGGAGTTCTGGAGGGGGTGAGGTGGGTTTTGAGGAGGAGGGAGTATGAAAAGTGGGAGGGTAGGTAAGCCGTGAGGGTGTCCTGTGCAAGTGTCATGGAACAGAGATGCGAGACTGGGGCAGAGAAGACATCAGGGTTGATTCTGCGATTTAGGGTGTCTTCCGGGTCTAAATCACTGGGTTGTTTTTTGAATATTTGTAGGTGGCGTCCTCCCCTTTAAAGGTCCAGGTGGTGCATCCCATAACCTGTCATTGGAAACACTCGGAGATGAAGTGGTCTTTCTCACTGCAGAGTATGCAAACTCCCTCCCTTCTCTACCATTCCTGTATATCCTTTGGAACCTCAATCCAGGGTCGTTCCTTTTTTGGGAGCCGGTTGGCCTGGAAGGCCTCTTCGTCCTGCTCGTTGGGGAAGTTGGGGCCTTTGAAGTTTTCCGGGGGTTCCTCGGGGCTTGGCGGGTCATCTAGGTCATTGGCAGCCATGGCGGCATTGAGTTGGGCCTGGGGGCGGGCACTGCTGCTGGAGTTAGCGTTGGATAGACCGCGACTCACCAGGAGTCTGCCACCAGGGAATGTAAGGGAGTTGTTGCTTTGGGTTTGGAGGTTGGGGTTTTTGCCAGAGGACCACGGGGTTCCTCCCCTGGGGTTCCAGGAAGCTCGGGAGTTTGAGTACTTGCTGTGATCTTTCCAATATCATTGATCGATTTGCATGATGAGGGCCTTGTATTTGTCATAGAAGGGTTGTTTCGAGGCGAGTTGGAGGACATCCTTGATATGCTGTAGCAATGCACAGCGGAGGGCATACCAGAGGGCGCTGTAATTCCAACCTGTCTCATAAGCTTCCTTTTCGAAACGTATAATGAAGGTGGTGAAGTGTTCTTCGGAGCGCATCCGGAAGTTAAAAAGGTTGTCCTCGGCCTCAACCACAGTATTGTAGATCCTGAACTTCCTGGAGAACTCGTTGACAAAGGTTTGCCAGTGAGAAAGTGCTGGGTTGTTAGGGTCAAATTGGATAAGGGTAGTGTAGTAGTTGAAGGTGATCCCCTGGAGATATGAGGCAGCGAAGGCCACCTGGGAGCTGTCAACCTAGAAGGTGAGTGGCTTCGCCTGAAATGTATTAAGACATTGAGTGAGGAATGTACGCCATTTCTGGGAGTCTTGGCCTGTGAATGCATCAGGTTTTTGAATATCCAGATGCCCTTTGCGGGCAAGAGCGTCGCGAATGTCGTCGGGGCCAGTGCCATTGCGGAGAGGGGGGCCGGCATTGTAGTAGTAATAGTAGTGGTTACCCCCCCCTCCATATGGAGGAAAGGTGCTAAAGGCGGGGCCCCACCCACTGGGAGGGCCTCCTCCAGGCGGCTCACCTGGGGGTCTGCGCCTGGGAGGTCCATTGTCCCAAGGGGGCTTGTTTTGATCGGGAGGAGGTCTGAGTCTCCATACAGGTGGCGGCAGAGGGGGCTGGTGTGAGTTCGGCAGTGTTGGGTCAGGTTGAGGAGGGCCAGGTGCTGGGTTGGGTGGAAGACATTCGGTCCGGGAGAGTCGCGCTTGCATCAGAGGTCATGGAGGGTTCCACAGGTCGAAGTGAGGCAGTGGGTCGTGGCAGAAGCTGGTTTCCGGAGGAGCCAGGGCAGATACGGGGGGGTGTGCCGGAACAGTCACGGGCATGGGCGCGGAGTTTCCCTCGTTGTTGCTGCATGTGGGCTTGTCGATGTAGCATAGCGTGTCGTCCATGCTGGTGGTGTCCACCCGGGGTCTACCAGGGCTTGCCAGGGGTGGGGGTTGGGTGTTGTCCATTCGTGGGAGCAGCTCCAGGGGTCTCTGGAGCTGTCCCCAGGTCTCGAAAGTGCTAGGGACAGAGTTAGCCCTATGGCGAGTCGACAAACCTACCATGCGAGCGGTGGGCTGGTCGAATAGCCTTCCTGCTGGGTTGAGGGACCACAGTATGGCCAAGGCATTTTGTTGTTCCTCTCATTGCCATTGCCCTGGAGTGGAGGCCATGGGGGCTGCCGAGGCCAGTTCCAGGGGTTCCCGTCAGATGTGAATGGAGCATCCCAGATCCGCAGAGTCATTGAGGGGTCGGGGAGAGGGGGATGCATGGACTTCGTCGAGTAATTGGTGCAATTCTTCACGGAGGATTGTATTGCGTTGATACATTACTATAATCTATTCCGGAAGTTCCCCTTGTGTGAGGCAATCTCCAAATTTGACCAGGCAATGGGCCCATTCCTCCGGAGTGCCTACAAAGTCGTCATATCCAAAATCCATGAGTAGCGCCCTCACCCACCTTGTGAAATCCTCCGGCAAGATCCAGAGCAAGTGTAGTACTTTGTCCCATTATTATTTGTACTCCTCGAGGCACCGTCGTCCTACGGGCGAGGGAGGGGTCCTAGCGGGTGGGGCGGTGGTTGAGTAATGTCAAGGGGGGTAGTCATGGTTGGGAGGTTCCTGAGGTTGGAGAGGGGGGTGCTGGTAGCTGTAATAAGGGGTCAGTGCAAAGGGGCCCTCACTAGGGGGTACTGGGCAAGGTCCGCTGGGAACTGGTGGGGTCTCCAGCAGACCCCCGGGAAAGCTCTGGTACAAGGGGACCTCCACCAGTTATGCCATGGCTAGGTTGGACGGGGGGGCCCAGCTGACCGAGGGCCCCAGATTGTAGAGGGAAGGGTCAGGGGCCCAGTGGCAGTGGAGATATGGTGGTTTGTACAGGAGTGGTGGGTAGGTGGGGTGGGGAGTCTGCGCAGAGTAATGATCCAGGGCCGGATGCCCATAAGGGTCAGTTGGGTAGCCTGTAGGGTAGTAGATGTGAGTATATGTAGCCATCAAGAATGGTGTAAGGAGGGAGTTTTGATATTATGTCAGGTTCTGCTGATTTGGGGGCTTTCCAGGAAAGCAATGCCCTTATGAGGCAAACTTGATTTACAAATACCTGGGTGTCTGGAACTCCAGGGTTAAGGCTCTGGGGTTCAAGATGCAGACAGGGAGGGTGGTCCCAGGGAAATGGAACTTGACCCAGGGGTTTTGGGGTTTTGTAGGGATTAAGAGTTGGCAGGGGTTGAGTTGGAACTGGAGGTTTTAAGACAAGACCCGGTTAATAAATTTAGAGTTGCAAAGTGCATACCAAACTTAAAGCACACGATTATTCCGGCATGCTAGTCAAAGCATGCCAGTCAATGCATACCAGTTAAACAAAGGGCACGCAACAATTCAGGTAATATCAAGACTAACGAATACAACGGTGAACTATGCTATAAGTACTATGGGGTCAGGTCTTGGGGTTCCAGGATGTCTGGGATGATTTCTGGAAGGCATTGAGTAGCGGGCTGGAACTGTATACTGGGATCACGCATGTGGGGTGCGCAATCAATTGGCGCGGGGGGATCGTGATGTGTGATGGCTGGAAGCAGGTAGCATGATCCGGCGGTTGATGGCGGTCAATCCCGGAGTCCGTGAAACAGGGTTCCCAGGGGGTTGGCTGATGGTAGTTTGTGATGTGAATTGATGGTGGCGTCGGTAGTTGCGGGGGTGGGGTGTGTTGTGGAGAGGGTCCTGAGTGGGGTTCCAAGGTTATTCCAGGGGACTCCGGAAGGGGTCGTGATACTAACCAATGTTCATTTGATATTTTACAGTGATATTTTGATATTTTTACTGATTGATTAATTATTATGCACAAACTTTACCAACTTCTAGTTTAATTCATGGTAAACTCATGACTTTTTTGACTTCACCATCCATTAATAGCCCTGAAGCCTTGCCAATGAGACCTTTATCTTTTTACTATAAATACTGTACTTATTGATTTGGTTAGACATGGAATCAGATCCACTTTTTTACCTTAGAGTTTATATTTCAATTAAGCACACTCTAGTATTATTATAAAAAGTTGTCAAGTTGCTTCTGCCTCTTACCACTTTGTCACTGTTATTTAGGTGGCACTTTGTCTCTACACACTAAGACTATATTAGTAACTTTTGTTACTGATCTGCCAACCATTAATGGCAAAACACATTTTGCCCTTTCAACATGCTAAGCTCCATTCATTACCACACATCCTTATCACATCTTCTTTACTATTCATCTTATCAAGTTTCTGGCAACTGCCCAGTACTCTCACTAGCAAGCCTAAATGCTAATCATTACTATTGCTGTCAAGTTAACATTACTATTGCCAGCACTCAGCAACTTTTGAGTGTCATTAATGATGAGAGTTTAATGATTACATCTAATCTTGATGCACTTGCACAACTATAACCTGTGAAAATCTGAGCAATAAGAAGCTTCTGAAAACCTGACACTAGCACAAAAAAAGAGAATTAACAAGCTTTAATTAGTGCTGAGCTAATCCAAATATAGAAGACTAAAAAAAGAGAAGCAAACTATTGTGACACACTTAGAACCTCTAGCACCACTCTTTCAGATCACTGTCTGTGGCTTGTGACCTACCAACTGCAAATGACTTCTAGCACCATGAAATGGTAACTTTTTATAAAGGCAGAACAAAGTTATAATAGTGGCAGGCCAGTAACAAACTTTGACATATATAGCATAACAATTTGGAAGTAAACAATGGGATGAAATGCAGTATATGGATTGAGAGAAGAAAAAGAAGAATTGGGAAGAAGCAAAATAAGCACACAAAATATACTCTTAAAGGGTATAAAAAGAGTAGTAAGTTGAACTGTTATTTTTGGAATATAGCAACTAAATTTTGTAAAATAATAAACTAACAATTTGAATAGTCATCATATATAATAGTAGAGTACTAACATATGGTAGCAATTACAGTTTTGTAGTATAAAGTCTGGCTGGTGTAGAGTAGAGAAAACAAAAAACACAACAAGTAAAAGTATATAGCAGCAACTCATATGCATATACTTAACCAGCAAAATCAGAGCTTCAGAGTTCATCACTCACTTTGATCTGCAACTGCTGATGTAACTTATACCATTTTTCCAGCTTCCATTCATCCTAGCATTTTCTACTCACAGCTTATTATTGCAGCTGATGTTTATGCTTACAATTCTCTTTTTATTATGCTTATAAAGATTAATTACAGACTTTACTCCTTGTTTTATATTTTCACAACTTCACTTCCAGGCCATTAAAGTCACTAACAACCTAGCACCTTACTCAAGCAGCACTAATGAACTGCCTTCCCCTCATTGCCAGCCCTGTCAATGACTGCACCTAATCAATGGCAGTGCAACACAACTAGACATTTATATATGCAGAGCCTGCCCACCTCTATCATTTGTAGCCACTGATAACTGTGCTACTACCTATATTACTATTTCAACAGCTTAGCATCTACTAAAAACCTATTTGAACTCTCTTGCTATTTAGTTTAACACTTATTTAACTTACCTCACTTACTTATCATATCTCTACTATACTTTGCTAGAGTTTCAGTATGCTTTACATATCATAGCAAATATATAGTAATTGCAGAGTTTTTCTAAATCTTAATTATTCTCTTTGCTAATAACTTTTTTACAGTGATGAGTCTCCATTTTGCCTTAATACAGCTTTTTTATATTTTTTACTGCTTGCTAATGCTCCTTACCACTTTTCCATGCTTTTTAGCACTTATTAGCACCCTTTACCACTTACTAACACTTATTATTGCTTTTTTATGCCCTTTGATGCTTGCCAACACTCCTTAACATTTGCCAGCATTCTTTATAGCTTTTTAACATTTCTTATTGCTTACTAATGCTTCTTACTACTTTCTCATGCTCCTTAGTGCTTATTGGTGCTTTTCCATGCTCCTCAGTGCTAATTAACACTTTTTAACACTTGCCAGTGTTCTTATTATTTACTTATATTTCTTACTGCTTGCTGCTGCTTCTTACTGCATTTCTATGCTTCTTTGCACTTAACAACACTCTTTGCTGCTTTTCTATGCTTTTTAATGCTTATCAACATGTCTTGCCACATTTTAGGGACTTTGTACTTATAGTTAATATGAAATGAGCTAGACAGATAAAATAACAACTGATAGACAGTTTAAATTCATTATTTCTATGCTTAAGGCCTAACCAATGCTTATTACTACTCTTTAAGATAGTTTTAACATATTTTGCATTTATGCTATCCATATACTTTAGCAATACTTTACATATAATTCTTTGCTTTACTTATAAAAACTATATATAGCTACTACAAAATACAATAGAGTACTATGGACTTTTGTTCACTTTTATACAATATACTAAGTACTAACTACAGGTGCATTTCTCTATGTTAAGTCTACTTATATGACTACACTATGCAAAGCTTAACTCAAGCAATTACAGCTTAGTTTCAAGCATTTGCTATGCTAAGCACTTCTTCTTTTTTATTGACTATTAATCTATCACTTACTTGCATCTCTGGGACCCTGCCAGGACTAGCCCCACATTACTTAGCATGCCCAATGCATTGATTGAATTTTAGACATCATCAACAAATACATTATAATCTTGAGTGCATACTCATCACTATGAATCAAATTTAAAAGTCAGTAAAGTCTATGCATAATAATCAATAAATCAGCAAAAGAATCAAATTGTCACTATAAAACATCTGCTAAATGTCAGTTAACAATTGCCAAGTCACTTAGTATGTGCACTATATAGCCTTGTAATCTAATCTGTCCATTAATGAATAATCAATGGAATAATTTTAAGAGTGATGGATAGCTGATAGTTCTATTGCTACTGGTAGCCACTTGTTGCTGTATCTTGTGATGTAGCAAGCAACTCACCACCAACCTCAAAACTTCTATCTAGTCAGTTGCTGGAAATGAGTGTTAAATAATACTAAATAGTGATGAGTTTTATTAAAATCTGAATAACAAACCTAATAATATATAGATACAAGTTAGTATCTAGTCTTTGATTTATATAATAAGTGACTCTATTCTTGTACTTAGTAATATACAGATACAAGTCAGTGTCTAGTCTAATAGATACAGTTAGTGTCAATATATAGTATGTAGAGTAATAGGCTCACCTTTAATTTGTATAATAAATGACTAAAAGTGTTTGATTTCAAGTAGAGCATATATATGTTCAGTAAATTTTTTGTTTATATATTATAATAGTGTGTGATGTTAGCAAAGGTGGGGTGATGGGGTGGTGATATCATGTTAATAATCTGCTTATAGTGGCTATTTATTATGTGTTCCAACAAGTTTAGCCTAGGGCTCATCACTAGCTCATCAATATAGAAGAATTGCCTTAAGTGAGACAAAATTAGAAGCACAAAGCAAAATATGTACTGTAGTCCTAAAGTTCATGTAAAAAGGTTTTTCAGTGATAAAAACAAGACATGTGTCATTGGCTGAGCAGAATAGTGTAAAGGAACCAGTCCTTAAACTGTCTACTCTAGCTTTGCTTAGTCCATGTTGATGTTGGCATTTATATTTAGCCACCATCCAGATTGCTTAGCCTTTCTCTATTCCCTTCTTATCTTAGCATCATCACTTGACAAATCAACTGGCCTTCAGACTTACTCTACTTGCTGACAGGCTTTTATGCCATTGGCAAGCTTACTCATGCTGACTGTTGCTTACTTATTACTGCTTAGTACATACTAACTCTATTAGTCAATATAATATAGTCATAGCATTATGAACCTATTACACTCTTCTGAGTAGAGCTACACTGACCACCATTTTTTCCTCTTTTTATCTCCAACATCATTGATCCATTCATTAAAATCACTGAGTTTTTTTAAATAGGCTATGACATACCTGCATTCTCACATAAACTACAGTGCCTTCAAATCACTTGCATACTAAGGGCATGTCAATATTATACATTACCCTTTCTACCTGCTTCTCCTCCCTATTACTCTTATAACTGAAATATCTCTTACAACTGTATTCAAAATCTTCCAACTGCCATGGACCAATGGACTCCTTTTTAACTACAAGTGCATGACTTGCCAATACTTAGATAACTTCAGCTGTATAGAAACCTGTTTTTGGTGGAGACTTTGCAGAGGTATAAATCAGGGAAATACCAAAGTTATCTGAAGAATTAGACAAATAGCAAGACAATAATGAGGACAGTCATGAAATAGAAACTATTAGTGACAATGAATTCACCACTAAAGATGTTTGTGTGAGCAAAGAAGGCAGGACTGTCAAGGGCAACAAGTCTGGCAACAACACCAGCAAACAAGAATGAAGATGCCAAGATGAAGAATAAAAGCAAGAGTGGAAGCAAGAACAAGAACAAAGAGCATGAGTTTTTTTTTTTTGCAAATGAGTATGCATCAGATTGATTAAGTTTAAAACAGTGCAAGAGTCAACCATAATTGAGCAAGAAAAGGTGGCCATTCCAATTCCCTTTTATAACCTGTTGCAGCTGAGGACTTCTCCAGAGACAGGGCAATTATCAATTTTTCAATTCCCCCAGTGATGACAGCCCCTCCCCCCCCCAAAAAAAAACCAGTATGACAGACAACTGTTTGTCAAGAAGCCCTACAGATGCCAAGACAATAAGATTTCACCCAAGAACCAGCTGTACAGTCAATACCCCTTATCTAATTCAAAAAAAAAGTGTATGAGAGCATGGCTCTTCTTCACTTAGCTTCAGAGACCAGAATGGGACAAAGTATATTCATTGTCTAGGATACAAGACACAAGAGAAAAGATAATCCCCTAGAGTACAGCTGTCTTGCCTAAATAGTCTGTTCAATAAAGTTCTGTCCTCCCATTCAATCATATCTCTTTGTTCCACCTTATATCATCTTCAATTGCATCAGATTGTTAGTTGCATTATTCATCATTTGTCATCTCACATTATCCCCCATTTTCCGTCTTCTCCTTGTAAGCAGCATGCTTACAGTAATGACTCATCAAAGCTGACTACTAAATGATAGAAGAAAATAGAACAGGCTGAGCAGTCAGTTGAAACTGCTAGTAGGCATGTTGTCGAACTAAGCTCAGAATAGAGCAGAATAGAGTTATGCTCAGTCCAGAGACCAGTCCCCTTATATTTAGGATGTTGGAGACACAGCCATGCACAATCAGTTGGTGATCCTTGGGTTGGAAAGCTGGTGAGAAGGTCATTCCGTCGTCCGAGTCTACATCAGATCCGATTTTTTTGAAGTTGTTGTTTCCAATGACTATTCTCACTCACTCAAGGTGAAACAGAAGGCTCAATCCTAACAATGTCCTTTCCAACCTCAAAGTGGGAGGAGCTTCTGCTCCATTACTCGCCAACGTCACTTGAATTGTACGGCACTCTTATGACGCAGCTAATCTTCTTCTGGGGGATCTCTGCCGTGTATCTCCTTCTCCCATACTTATTCCCCGCATTCTCAGCTCGGCACAAGCTGCAAAACCAAGGAACGCAGCCCAAGCCATCGGAGCTTTGGGACTGCTTTCTGATCGTAGCCCGAAACCAGCTGGTCACCACTATACTGCACATCGGCATTCTCAGACTCGGGGCACTCTCGAAACGGCCGCCTTCTTATCGCTTCGACAGCGTCCTCCCCAGCTCATCACAGACCGTCTTCCCCAGCCCATCAGAGATCATCCGCGATCTCGCCGTCGGTTGTGTCCTCCGCGACATAATGTTTTATTACACGCACCGCCTGTTCCACCATCCCACGCTCTACCCCCTCATCCACAAACGCCACCACCGCTTCACCGCACCGGTTGCCCTTGCAGCCCAATATGCGAGCGTCACTGAACACATCTTTGTGAATATCCTGCCCGTCTCGCTCCCGTTCATGATCATGCGCAGTCATATTGTCACGTTCTGGCTCTTTTTGGCGTCGCAGTTGGTAGAGACCACGACCGTGCATTCGGGTTATGATTTCTTTGCCAGGTCTGCCCAACGACATGATTTACACCATGAGAAATCTGTCGTGAATTTTGGGACCATGGGGTTGGTGGACTGGGTCCATGGGACCAACAAAGGAAGAGAAGTAAAAGAAAAGAAAATTGAAGTATATACTTGAATTTCAGAGTATCATGATAAGAATGAAGGAATTTATTTAGTTTCTACACAAGGTGTCGGAAGCAGTACATACGAACCGGACCCAAAGAACCAGATGATAGAGAAATGTAAGTGAACGATAGGATCACAGTAAGGTATGGGTGAGTGAACACCTACAAAATGGGCAGGCATATATGCAATGCGAAGCAATCCGAGAGGAAAGTTTCGCAATATCTAAGCAAGTAAAATACAAAAATGGAGAGTTCCGCTGATTGCGTACGGCACTGACCAGAGGCCCCGCAGATATCTTCCCTACCTGTTTCACTATATCATACACCACTACCACTGAGAATGGTGTAGTTATTCAGCAAGCCATTTTTCGCACTTCTTTGCGTATTTGTCAAGGAGTTGCGAAAGGTCCCGAATAACAAAAGTCAGCACGACGCTGGCAAAGAATTCCGACGCGCGTTTGAGTCTTTGTTCAGTAGTCGTGCGTATATCGGGAGGAAAGGCAGCGTAAGCAGGGACAGAGGGCTGTGTCAAAATTGCCTTTGTATGCTCATCGAGGAGTTGGGTATGTTGAAAAAGCTTCTCAAGGTTGCGAACGTAAACAGCTGGGGAGTCCAGACTGATCGAAAGATAATCAATCAGAAGAATTAGGGTGAAATTGTGCAAAGCCTCACTTCTTGCCGTTCGTAATCTTGTCAAATCCACGAGTGAGTTTGTCGCCCCAGGACGACTTCTTGAGAACGAAACCCTCCCCTACACCCAGCTTCTTCCCAAAATTCGTCACCACGCCGTCGCATATTGACGAAAACTCTTCCAGCTTCGCAGACCACGCGTTAGCCTCTTTCCTTCCAATACTCCCAATCCCTGAAGCAAGCCCGCTGCCGACATTTCCAGCACCAAAGTGTTCAGCACTGCTTACTTGAAGATCTTCCAAAGCAGTACACAAGATAGCCACAACACGGACCTTATCGACGACATTTGTAAGTTTTGCCCCACCCTGAGACCAGACTTCATGTGGGACATGCAATTTACGAGTTACATAACCTCCTGTCGGCGAAGTCATTGTGTTTCTTAAAAGGTTCATCAAGTAGTATGGTTTCAATAGAGCGTCATCAGGAGCGACCGGTGGCAATGGAGACGTGGGGGTGGTAGGGAGGTTGTTCGTCAAAACTTGAGCCGAAGCAAATGGCAGGCGGTCCACCACGAGCTGTGGGGGAGTAGGATTCACCTTCGATGGCACCGAGACCTTCCGCGGGGCTTGTCCATTGACTACAGTTGGTCCTGGCAATGGAGGACGTGGCTGATCAAGAGGTGTCGAATCACCAATGATCGTCTGATGTCGGCCTGGCTGTGATAAAGAGCGCGCTCGCGTTGTTGGCAGTGGAGGCATAGCACCAGGAAGAGAACAAGCTGCAGATTTCGGCGCAGATCCTGCTGATATAGTCGAATCTGCGGGCGATGATGAACGGGGAGTCGGAGGTACAGAAGATTTGTTTCTTCGTTGAGAGAACATGCCCTGCGTTGGATATTCTGATATCGTCGATGATCCACGGGGACGCAAGTAAGCAGTGCGCGGCGGGGACCGTGGGGGCTGTAAAGCTAGCGATGCCGAAGATGATGGAAGAGGAGGTAGAGGATGAGATTCTCGCTTTGTATTGCGAGGGGTTTCAAGGGGAAGAAGAATTGTCTCTGCTCCGGGTGATTCTACTCCAGGCGCTTCTCCGTCGACTTGTTGTGAATCCAAATGTGCATCATCATATTCTTGTGTCAAAGCCCGCAAGACGGGACCTGCAGTGATGTGACCTACTGAATCCCCTGTTTGACGTGTATGAACGTCCAAACTCTTTTGTTGTGATGAGAAGTCTGTCCCAACTTTGGGAAGAGGCGCAGGAGGTAAAGAATTGGTAGGAGGTGGCTGTAGTGGCGGGAGTTGATGCGCTCGTCGAGGCTGCAGATGTCCACGAGTAGTATGAACATTGTCTTCAGGCACTGAGTACGACGAGGCATAGGGATGGCGTGAGCTATAGGCAAGGCCAGAAATCAATCCTCCTGAGGAGTTTGAATCGTCCAAATCGAACATTACGGATTTCAAGGCGTCCGTACTGTCAAAATCACGATCATGGTCTGGATCTTCATTGACAGCATCGTTGCTGGTCGCAAGTTCGGCGAGTACATTGAGGCCTTGGGGTATTTGAGGAGATGATTCAGAGGAAGGGGAGGCAGAAGAAGTCGGCGATGTTGGTGAAGGTTGGCTTAGAGCCGAATACATACTTGACGATGGGTATGGCACTGTGGGTATACTGTAAATGATGCTAAGAATGTTCATACGGTCCGCGTAGGTGTCGTGCTAAAAAAGAGTCTCAATTCAAATGAATGATGCAAAGGCGGTATACCATACGATGTTCTGAAGTCGCCGAATCTCCTCCTCCTGTGCAGCGACGCTCCTGCTTCGATGTCTCCGATGGTTTTCTGTACTATCCTCACCCCTGCGGACGCGTTCCATTACTTCACTCAGAAGAGCGACACTTCGGCCGTATGCTTGCACTGCGGCTTCTGGGTTGTCATTCGTTGAATCAATCTGAACGGCTTCTCGAGCGAGTTCTAAAGCCTTCGTGAGTGCACGACGTGATGATGGAACTTTGGATTCTCGACGGGACTCTCGCGATGCCTGGGAATTATTTGATATCTCCTGTGAGTCGTTGAGCACCCTTGATGAGGATTGAGGCAGGAAAGATAGAGGTGGTGAGTCAGAAAGGTCCTCCACGGAAGAATGAGGCGTGGTGTGAGATGAGCGGTTGGGTGACGGAATGACGGCAGCCCAACTGGCGGGAGGCGCGGGTCTGAGGATAGAGCCAGCATGCATGCTTCGCCCGTTCGTCAAAATTGCCGTATCTTCATGGAGAACCGCTGGTGGATCACGTTGGGAGGGTTGTGCAACAGGAACGTCTGGGATGGGTAAATTCGGAGGAGGGCCTGCAGGTCGAGGGGTTGCAGATGACCGGCGTCGCGGGAAGAAACCCAAGGAGCTTGGCGCAAAAGCAGAAGGAGGAGTCGACGAGGAGGAAGGGCCAGGGACGTTAAGGTTGAGCGCTTGCCATTCTTGCGGCGTTTGATGAGGCACTGCTGTCCTGGTGTCCGGTCCAAAGTCCATTTACGTCGTCCACCTCAATATAAGCACAATGTGACTTTTGGATGTGCCCACAGAACAACCAGAATGCTTGAAGAAGTGACCGCGGACAGATTTAAAAGCGTTCGTGGGGGTCGGGGGGAGTCGCCTTGGATGAAAAGAAGAGACACTGATTCTGAAAACAATCAACGAAACACTGATGTGGCAAGTCACTCATCAACTGTCTTGTTCCTACACCACTTACGAATGGGTCAAACGAAGCATGGCTATTCTCAAGCAACAAACAGACGCCTCACACTACAACCATCAATTTTAATCACGAATATCAATGAATGGAATCAAATGATGCTATTAAACTTCAAAAAATAAAAGTGTCCATAAACTTGAAAAGGGAAGTACACCGCGACAAAGCTGATCCGAGGTAATTGAACAATGAGTAAACGATGAAGGGAATGGGTATATGGCCTTCATAATGGCACCCAGCTCAATTCATGAAATCTGACTGCGATCCTTGAGCAGCAAGACGACTTTCCAGGTTTCTAAGACACATCTTAGCCAACTATAGTAACAAAAGATGCAAAACACACCGGAGTGATTCTTCCTTGGCCAGCAACTCCTGTCGCTTCTCATTGATTTCGCGTTGTACTTTGAGTTCGATCTCACGAAGCTGATGGAGGCTAATCAACACGGATGTCTACCACATTTGTCGAAAAAAGTATACCTTTTCTTCTTCACGGCGGAGTTGCTCCTCCTTCAAGCGTACACTTTGATTAGCAAGGTCCTCAGGAAGAATAGAGGATTCACTGAAGCAGTGTCAACATATGATCGTCAATCAAAAATGTCGATACTCACTTAGTGTCCGTATGAACAGTCCTTGACAGTTTCTCGGTACGATAAGTCTCGTAAAGAACATCATGAGTGAGGGACTTAAGGTCGCCCAAGTGAGAGCTAAATCGTACTTGTTAGTGGAATTAAGCCTTTCCGGACTATTTGAGAACCAACTTGAGCAGAGCACTCCTGAGTCGGCTAAAATCTGAATGCTTTGGGTTGTCCACTTCAGCGATGCCCCAAGGATATATCCTAGCGCGGACAGGTTGCCCATCAATTTCGATCTCTTCTTCGGATCCAATGATGGCAAAGGGCAAGAGAGCCTAATTCAGTGACACGTCAAATTTGAAAACTCTGAATTGGCTTTGGAATCCCTAACTCGAAGCTCACTATTATCCTGAATTGTCTCCTCGTCATCTTCTTCGACGTCGTAAGGGAAATTGTACACAGGAATGTCATAGTGCTCAATGTCTTCCATAATCTTTATAATCGTCAATCAAGGGGTAAAAATTCGGAACAACTAGTAACATACACGTTTCTTGAAGCCTCTAAGCTCGCTTGGCGTCAAGGAGTCAGCCTTACCGATGACGGGAATGACATTGACTCGTGGAGATAGGCGACGCATAAGCTCAATATCCATCTCCCTCAACCTGAAAATAGTTATTCTATGGATCCTCTTTCACGCAGAAGAAAACATACGCGTGGCCGGTGGGCGGGATAAAATACAAAAGAGCGTGCACTCTATTGTCCCTGAAGCGGGGATTACGCTTGATGCGAGACTCCTCTGCAAGAATGTCATCGTATTGGCGCTCAAGATATCCGACAATTTCTTGGAAACTGAGAGATTTTGGTGTGTGAAAAAAGTAGCTTTTTTGAGAGAAAATATCGTGGTCTTACGCAAATTCGTTGTCAATGTTGTCACCGAAACCAGGTGTATCAACGATGGTGAGGGCAATACGGACACCATCCTCTTCGAGCTCTAAATAATGTTCAAAAGGGAATTGTAAATGGCGGAGGTAGATACGGAGAACATACCAACGTTAATAGGCTTAATTCTGATTCCTTCTTCAACATTGGCAGTATCGGGATTATCGGAGATCTTATGCGACAAGACCTCGGATTCGCAAAGAGTATTGACAAAAGTGGTGCGACCAGTTCCAGAGGCACCTGTCGGCAATGACAGAACACAGCAAAAATCCGAACAATAAGTTCAACTATGTCACAGCTGCTATCAATGAACGCAACATACCAACCACCATCACGGTAAATTGGACGCCCTTTTTGACCTTGTTTCCTCTGCGTCTTCCGGCGAACGACATTTTTGCAAAATGGGGTCGTTTGTGAAGCTGCCAACGGGGTCAAATTCGCGTAGCGTTGTGTGGGATCTTCCTTTAAACTCCGCCATGTGGCGTGACCCCAACACGCCCAAGACGCGTCGAATTCCACTTTCAAAGTCTTAAGGCTGCCTTGTGTGGATGGTCCTTCCACTGACCTTTTTTCCGCGTATTACTGCCCGCTTGAAACATCTGTATGAGGCGCGTGCATTTTCTGTCGCAGTGCCTGCTACGCTTCCCAAGACGAAAAAAGCTTTCCTCGACCTTCCATCGACCTACGTCAGGCCAGATGGCACCGTTGCAGAACCTCTAGGAGAATGGTCATCCGGGCCGGATTCATTTTCCTCCTCATGTGTGCCGTCGCTTGCTTTTTACACCATCTTCTATTCATCTGAGCAATAATCAGCAGGCAGCTCTCTTCATGCACCTACGAAAAGAGCTTACAAAAGGAGAAAAACAGTGATAAAAGATGTCGATACAATACAGCAGCCATCCCCGGGTCTTGACACAGGTGTCCAGACAAGCGGTATGATTAAAGCCTTTTTTTTGAAATGAACCTACTTACAGAACATAGGAGATAATCAGACAAAACGTGCCAGAAGGCGCACCTCTTGTGCTGATGTAGACATTTCAGCTCCTACATCAGAAAGTCCCTCAGGACTTACTGGTACGATAACGTCAGAAATAAAGACAAAAAGGACAAAAAGGAAACTCAACTCTCCTGCACAAGGCTCCACCCCCAAGGAGCCCACTGACCTTGATCCAGAAAAATTTTCTGGTAGGTCGCTATGCGTAACTCAAAGTTATTTATCATTTGTTACGTGACAGAAACCAACAATCAGCCTCAGACCATGTTGGCGCAAGAAATCCTTGAAAACCTTCGAAGATTTCCTCATTGTCTTCTCCTCACACGGGTTGGACAGTTTTATGAAGTATAAAGTCAATCGCCGTTATGGTCATTCAGGCTAACCTGTCGTGAAGTCCTATTTCGATCAGGCCACTGAAATTTCTCGTCTTCTCAATATCAAACTCACTTCAAAAAAATGGGGCAACGGTCGTGTCCCTATGTGTGGCTTTCCACTTCCTCACCTCGACAAATACCTCAAGGTGCTTGTACAGCAGCATAAACGATTTGTCGCCATGTGCGAAGAGTTTCCGCGTCACTCTGAGGGCACTCGAACATTTGACAGGCGGGTCACTCGCGTCGTTACTCCAGGAACGCTCATCGATGAACCGTTTTTGAATCCGTTTGAGAACAATTATCTTCTCGCTATTGGATTTCCAGACATCGACAGTCGAGTAGGTCTAGCGTGGATTGACGTGTCTACCGGAGAATTCTTTTCTAGGAGAACGAACATCGATACTTTACGAGATGAGCTAACACGGATTGCTCCAAGAGAGGTTGTGTTGGATGTCCTCTTACGACAAAAAAAAGACCACCCTATTTACGAAGCCCTTGCGGAAGACGACAATTTTGTTACATATATCACACCAGCAGGAACGTCCTCAGAAGAGCTCAGCCTTCCTTCCGTGGCAACTGAGGATATTAAAGGCCGTGATTCTAGTCCTGAAGAGGCTTCGGCGATCCGCCTTTTAACAACGTACCTTCATGCCAATTTGTTGGAACACATGCCGATACTCTCCTCACCGAACCGTGAGGCTACTGAAGAGCGCATGCAGATAGATTCTCATACAATCAAGGCACTTGAAATTCGGGAGGGATTCCGAGAGGGCGGTACCAAAGGTAGCCTTATGAGTGTAATAAAACGGACTGTTACCAGTGGTGGAAGTCGCCTCCTTAGCAGATGGCTTTGTAAGACCTTGCAGACTCTGCATTGCTGCCAACTCATTATTCACTAAACAGGTTCGCCAAGTACTTCCATCTCTGAAATCAATGCAAGACAATCTCTGGTTGCCCTTTTTCATTCAAGGCCTCACTTTCGTGCCGACCTTTCTGAAGCTTTGGCCAACGCAGAAGACACGAGTCGCATCTCCCAAAAGTTTATGCTTGGTCGAGGCGAAATAGCTGACTTACTGGGTATCAGTCGAACAATACGTGTGTGGACTGACATCGTAAAACGTGTCCAGCATGAGAAGGAAATGGAATTGAGCGAGTGTCCAAACTTTGCTGTTGATGACTGGACGAGTTTGGACGCATTGATTTCCCGAATAATTCCTCTGGACAGTCTTTTAAAGAAAATTGGCACTGCTTTAGATGACAAGTCCTCCAATGACTTGACTGAATCTACTTCCACCGATGCTAATACTGCCGAGGATAACGAAGAACCTTCTGCGAATGAAGGCGAGGCAATCCTTCAAAATGGTACAGAAACTCTTTGGAGGCCAGAAATATCAAAATGGACAATTAAACCAAGGTTTGTTATATATTTCCAAACGGTGTCTGTTAAATGTGAATCTGTACAGTTTTTCTGCAACATTGACAAGCCTTCATGATACCCTTCGGAAACTCTTACTTCAACAAAAAGAAATGGAGAAAGACCTTCAATTGAGATACGGTTAGCATGACATATATCTTCTTAGTTCCTTGTATCTCATCTCTTGACGTTGTGTAGATGCTCCTTCTCTGACTTTACGCGTTTCATCAGCACAGGGCATGCACGTTCATCTTGCAAAGGCTAAACGAGATCAGAAGAGAATAATCGAAGACCCTGATTTCATATTTATTGCAGAAACTGCCAGTACTCGTTCATTTTTCTTCAAAGTGCGAAATGTCATTTACACGAAGCGTTGGCTGATAGCCGATGAATGTCTAGGACTGGTCTTGCCTTGCGAGCCAAATTGCCGAAACAACGATAGTCCTGACATTAGCAGAGAAGGAGGCCTTTGATATTCTTCGACAAGAAGTAAGATATCGGTTCGCAACGCGTTATTATACTGACCAAATGATAAGGTCAATACTCATTCTCAGTCACTCCGACTCAATGCGCGACTACTGGATGAACTAGATGTCGCTATGTCCTTTGCCACATTGGCCTCCGAACTTAACTTTGTCAGGCCGCAAATGACAGAAGAGTATGTGGCAGTGGTTCAGAGAACAACATTAGGCTAAACTCAACCGTAGTCCTACTTATAATGTAATCAACGCCAGGCATCCCACAGTTGAACTAGGGCTCCTTTCAGCGGGTCGCGTCTTCACTCCCAACTCGTTAGCTTTAACTCCAACGGCTCGGCTGCATGTCATTACTGGACCGAATATGGGAGGAAAATCGACCTTTCTACGTCAAACTGCTTTGATCGCGATATTGGCTCAGACTGGATCATTCGTACCTGCAGATTTTGCCCTTTTGGGAATAGTAGATAGACTTTTCTCTAGGATTGGCGCTAAAGATGACCTATTTCACGATCGAAGCACATTTATGGTGGAGATGCTTGAGACATCGGAAATTCTTCGTCGCGCCACGCCAAAAAGTCTAGTATGTCTTGTTCAAAACTTTGTTCGGAACTCTCTAATTTTCTTCACTAGGTAATCATGGATGAAGTGGGTCGTGGGACTACAGTGACATGTGGTCTAGCTATCGCTTATGCCACCCTTCATCATCTCGTCAACAAAAATCAGTGTCGGGCGCTCTTCGCAACACATTTCCATGAATTATCGGACATGGTTGAAGACACGAATCAAAACCAAGAAAACTTGAGGAGTGTCAAGTTTTTCTGCACAGGTGTCGATGAAATTGATGTGTGCCCTTCTTTTTGAGTTCGATTTCTTGTGGCTGAGCGTATTACCAGGATGATCACTTTGCATACCAATACCGTGTCCAACCTGGCGTGAACCGTAACAGTCATGGTTTGAAAGTTGCTCAACTCGCTGGCATGCCTACTGATGCTGTAAACATTGCGAGAGACACATTGACACGATTGAAAACAAGAGATGAGAGCTGCAGGATCAATGGACATTGATTCTTTATAATGTATACTACAATTTTGTGGATTATATTTTGGAACGAATATAATTCAAAGCAGATCCAGCCTCGAGCCATTTTAGTTGGTCGCTTGACATTGTATGCTTCGTCTGAATGTCGAAAATCTCCCCATTGGATTTGGTAACCTTAACTTTAATGGAGGCACCCGGAACGCCACGGATTGTGTCCGCCAGACCAACGGTCTCAATGATGTCCCCAGAACCGATGCGACTGTAATCTGCCTTGTTTGCAAACCAGAGAGGTAGGATACCTTGTTTCTGTGGGCGTCCATCAGCAAGAGTAGGACCTTGTGTCAAGTACAATGAGCTTACTTTGAGATTTGTCTCGTGAATACGAGCAAATGACCGGGCAAGAATAAGTGCACATCCTAAAAGTATATTAAGGAATGTTGAAGGTCATGTACAACTGGTGCTCTCCGTACCGTAAAATCGAGGTTGCAGTGCTGCATGTTCTCGCGCACTGCCCTCCCCGTAGTTTTCATCAACAATTAATGCCCAAGGCTGATGACGAGCTTTAAGACTCTTAGCAATCTCAGGAATTGTTCCAGACACGTCCATTTCACGATCAAAAGCCTTATTAACGTCACCACCTTCGTCATTGACGGCCTAATAGAATTAGTTAGCTAAGAATTGGTTTCACTGCAGTTCACGCATTGTTACCGTGATCACTGGGGCAGAGCAACGTTAGAAAATTTGCTCTGTGGTCCGGAAGACGAGAAACTCACAAAGGTTTTCCGAGATGTTAGTCAAGTGACCTTTGTATTTCAACCATGGACCCTGCGACAAAATCCAGTCAACGACGGGAAGGAAAACTCTGGTACGTACCGCCGCGGAGATATGATCTGTTGTACATTTGCCACGGACTCGCATCAGCACCCTTAGAGGAGGAAATTCCAAACCCCTTGGATTACTTTCGCCGAAATGGCTAGGGAATGGTTCCAGCAGTTCCAAACGTTGCGAATCAGATTTGATGACTACCTGTACATCGGGCTTCGGTTGTGGATTCGGCTGAGGGTAGTAAGATCCCTCCCCAGCAGCAAAACCAGCTGAAGGAAGATCTTGGCCAGCAGGCGGGGTAAACTTAAAAGTCCCGCCGGAAGGAAGGGTCAAAGAGTCGGTCATCGGGTTGAACGACAATTTTCCAGCGAACGACATAGCAGTTACAATGGTGGGCGAAGCAAGGAAGTTCATGGTCAGTCGGTTTCCATCGTTCCTGGACTTGAAATTACGGTTAAAACTTGTGAGAATCGCTGAATTTAGTATTTTCCATCAGTTTTTCGTTGCCAATGTTTGCAGACGAGTTACCATTTTCTTCGTCTTTTTTATCCTCTCGTTTCCACTACATCGGGGACAATGAGACAGACGGCATTGGTTGACGAGGATTACTCACTTGACCAATGCAAGGACCACATGCATTTGCGAGTACGACTGCACCAATACCCTCTAGGGAAGCTGTGACATTGTCCCGTTCCATAGTAGCACGAATCTGCTCAGAGCCTGGAGTGCACAAAAAGGGAACCTGTTCTCGTTCAGATTCTGCAAAAAGCCGCAAGAAGCCACAGGCACCTTGGTTTTAATGCCTGCGGCATGAGCTTGTCTAGCCAAGTCCGCGACGCGGGTCTGTAAGAATTCCAAGTCAACAAGACACGTATGTCGGAGTCGTAACTCATATTACCATGTCTTCGTATGAGCTGTTTGTACAAGATCCTATCAAACCAGCTGAGAATTCATCTTTCCAACCTTGATCTTTGACGAAAGAGCCGAATTTCGAAATAGGTGTCGCTAAATCTGGGGTGAAAGGGCCATTTATAGTAGGTTCAATGTCCGATAGATCCTAGATGTGGTTAGCAAAAGGTTGACAAAAGTATGGATATGCTCACGATCTCAATGACCTCGTCATACTCAGCCCCTTCATCAGGGCTAAGGAACCCTTGAGAAGCAGCTATATCTGCCGCATCGGCGACTGGTGCACGGCCGGTAGCTTTCAAATAAGCGTTCATCTTAGGAGTATAAGGGAAGGTTGAGGTTGTTGCGCCCACTTCAGCACCCATGTTCGCAATAGTTGCCAATCCTAATCGGAGTTAGAGGTTTTTGCATGTACAAAATAAAAGATGACATGCCGGTGCAGGATTGATTAAAGACACCAGGTCCAAAGTATTCCAAGATGCGGCCCGTTCCACCCTGTTGCCCTTTAGCTCAAACTCCATATACTCGGTCGACAAGCTCACCCTGACAGTTAATTTACCGGCTAAATGAAGGATCAAATCCTTTGTCGTAGACCAGCCATTCAGAGAACCAGTGAGATGTATGCCTACGCAAACCCCTCTAAGGTCGAAGAGAGGAGATTAATTATGTACAACGCTCACCGACTACTTGCGGTGCTTTGAGCTCCCAAGGAGTCCCAGTCATTGCATCCACAGCATCTGCACCTCCAACTCCAATTGCAAGCATGCCTAGACCTCCAGCATTGGGCGTATGAGAGTCTAAACTAGTCAAAGTTGACGGGACAATGAATTCAACGGCATCCTCACCTGTACCCAACCTAGAATGTGCTCCTTGAGAATTGTATTCATATATGATGAAGGACAACTGCAAACTGACATTAACATTCCAGGAGCCGCATAGTTCTCCAGCACTATCTGATGAATGATTCCAGAACCAGGACGCCAAAATTCTATTCCATATTTTCTGGCGGCACTCTCCAGAAAATCAAATACTTCTTGATTTGAGATAATTGAACGCTTTTCACATAGAATTTATATTTGAATCATACACATTAGCCATATACATACCTTTAGATCAGCATCAGCACCTTGGGAGGCTTGGATTAAGTGGTCACAGTGGATACTTGTAGGAACCGCGCATTGTGACAGACCAGCGCTCATGAACTGAAGGCTGAATTGAACTAGTCTGACGAGTGAAATTCTTGTTGGACGTAGAACTTACAGCGCCATTCTGTTTTACAATCATGAGTCGAGCGAGCACCTTGATAGTAAATGGCGTACTGAGCAGAGGCATCCTGCATTGCAACTCTCTCGGGATGAAGCTGGAGGTACGCTTCTCCCCTGATTTTTCCACCTCCTGCCAGTGACTTCTCGGGATCGACAAGATGGCTGTAAAGAATTTTCTCTGAAAGCGTCAAAGGCCTGTTCAGTATTCTCCGGACATGTTCAAGGTTTTGTATCAACTTCGCATAGGGAGGAGTTAGCGTAGCGCAGGACTTTTCGACCAGCGGAGCGTGTGTAGCAAGAGCACGTTTTAAGACAGCCAGACCTTTCCGAGGCTGGATGCATGAACCTCGAAACATCACGATTGCCAAGTTTGCAGCTAACCAAAATTCTTATATTTCCGGCCGATCGTTATTACATAACAATACGGGGATCAAACCGTGAATGAACCCGTCAGCCGAATGTCCCTACTGCTGGCGCCAATCGAGATTCCATATGTACCAGTTGGTACTTTCCAGCGTTGACTGACAACGTCCCAGAACGAAAGATCGTAACGAGAAAGTTCCATTGTAACCTTCTTGCTCTGCCCAGGTGTAAGATAGATGCTATCAAAGCCTTTCAAGTTCTTTGGTGCAGATTGGACGGCAGCTGGGGGTGTCGTGTACAATTGAGGGATCTGGCCAATCGGAATGGTCTGATAAGCAAAAGTTTTACAGATATTTTCAATCCATACCTCGTGTCCCGCGACTGTCCCATTGTTCTGCACAGTAAACGTTACGGTGATGACTTTGGTATGCAACCTTGTCAATCATTGAGCTGGCGTTCTTCTGCAAATATTTGACCTCCTACCAAGGATCAAGCGCCGATCCCGTAGGTGCACTTCCCTGTACGGTCGACCCCGAAATACTGATGCCAGAATATCGGAATGTGGTGAATGACAGACCAAACCCAAATTCAAATCGTGGCGTAATACTATTCTTGTCGAAATGACGGTAGTCAACAAACAGCCCTTCATTGTATGGTATAGGTAATATTGATGCACTAGAGCTGTAGATGACTTGGGCCGCGTAGTCAGAGGCGCCTTTACCAATGGTATAAGGCAGACGGCCACTGGAAACCTACTGAGCTATCTCCCGATGTACATGTGATGACAATATACCTCGGATTGTAAAGGCCGTAAAGAACATCAGTCACAGAGTTTCCTATCAATTTGATAAGCTGCTTGCAAGATAGTGCAAGTATGCATACCAGCTTCTTGACCAGGTAAGCCACTCCAGACCTTGACAGAGCAGAAGAATGTGTTTCGTAATCAGTCTCATATCCACTTACTACAGCGGTCACTTGGCGGTTTTCAACGAGCATTAGGCATACAATGATTCTCGCAGCAAAATGGAACGCACCATTGACATGATTAATCCAAGATTCCATTATGATGGGGCCAACACTATTCACGACAACTATGGTATTGGAATTGACACTAGCAGCTTTGGCCACGAGCGCATCCTACATTATACAATGTATGTCAATGGTTGCATGGTAGAACAGCACAGATTACAAACCCCTCCGTGCCAGGCTTTCAGGTCATTACGATCTCCAGCATTACCTATTCTTAAGTGATCAACTGCACTGAAGAGTGATAAATCAGCAAACCTTCCACGGTAAGGTAACCTTCCCCAGAATCGGCTATTCGCTTGAGTATGAGGTACGGCTTATAAAGGGAAAAGTGGATAGTGAACCTGTGATGAAAACGATAGCAACTTCTTTCCCAGATGCTACATTGGCAGCGGCATTGAGGTCCGTGTCACTCAAGGATGAGGACACTGTTGCCCCTGCTGTCTTGGCTTTAGCCGTGATAGCGTCCAATGGCTGAGAAGGTGGTGAACGCTGACTGCGATGAACGAGACAAGAATCTGCAAACCGTAACCAAGTATGGGAATTCTGCTGTGCCGCTGCCCCATCCTGGACGATTTTATTCGTGCCTGCCGCGTGCTTTTATTTTTGTTTAGACTCACCCATAGCCAATACTCCATCGTCTCCGGATCTATCGGGATAACTACAAGAAATACAAATACCTGGCTGCCGAATATGCTTAAAAAGGGATATATGTGACGTACCCATTCGGCCCTCGAGAACTAGGACCTGCTCCGCTACCAATAATTCCTAGGGATTTTGGAGACTCCAAAGGTAGAGAATCTTTCTCGTTTTTTAACAACACGGTTGATGCTGCCCCGATGCTACGAATTATACTGGTCGTCGTCATTACAGATTGTGAATAAGAATGACGAAAAAAATGGTCTAACGATTTGTGATCCGCTTGAACATTTACGTGCGTGTTCACTGGTGCATTTTGATTCCACGCGTCAAAGTTGACAGTCGGAAAGCTTGAATCTTGCCCAACTAGATACCTGCGTAGGATAAACAACGTGGAGAATTGCAAACATCACCCTCACCAAGCTGCAAGAATGCGGAGTGCCATGTCCTAAACAGTTTAAATAAGCATGCATTATTTAGTTTGCATTGTGAGCTTTAATCTCACGTCAATTCGAGACTGAGAAACAGCTCCAGATTGGACTGCGTTGGCCAGGGCTTGCCCAAAATACGTGGTGCCTTATGGTTTTACTTCATAGTACTAATTGTAATATTTCTGATTTCATCATACCTGAATTCAGTGAAATATCGCCTGCAGGGCTATTGGACATAGCAGTGGCATACTAATGAATATAAACATTACCTGGCATTGTCATCTATTGAAATACACATTGGGTCAATAGGTACATGTAGGGCCAGAGGACTTACATCAAGACCACTGTTCACGGACAGAGTTGAGTGCTGTAGGTAAGAAATCGTGGCATGATCATCGCTAGAGAGAAGTGAAAACTTCATACAGTCGCCCACCAATCTGCAATACATATGCCTCAGTCTGCTTGGGACACTGAAATTTCAATGATTACCTGACATAACGTCTGGAACACATCGAAAAATCAAGTTCAAATAATTGTACGAGAACTTGGTTGCTTACATCCGGGGAAACCAAACTCGCCCTTCAGGATACCGTTCAAAGTTTTGTCGTTCTCGCAAGCATAGCTACCGTTGACTAGGGGTTTGGCTCAATACCAAGTGGTAAAACCAAGAATTCCGGCTCACTTTGATCTTCAATGCAGACAAACGTTGAGTAATTAGAAATTACATTGAATGTACTCAACTATAACTGCACATGACAGACGCAACGTTGGCTTGCACGCTACGCAGAAACTTGGCAGACACGTCGTCAGAGAGATGAAAGACTAAAAACCAGATACGTACAGGGACTGCATAAATTTCGTGTTGCTAACGAACGGGCAAAAGTTTTAAGAGACCGTTTTGGAGGGAAAAGATCTTACAGTCCTAAGAAGAGCAAACATGGTCATCCAAATTCCTAGTTGAAGGGCTACTAGATACCTATCATCAACATTGGAGGTACTCGAGTCTCGAAAATGTTCTTGCTCATTATTGATGTAGTGCTTTGCGCTCGCTGCATCGTGCTATGCGTTCAAAAAAAAATTTCAAGAACGTCCAGCAACATACCTTGAACACCTTGCGATTGTATTCCAGTGATTACTTCGAAAGCAGCTTCTCCAGAGAGATACGGATCACCGCCAAAACTGGCCCATAATCAGTACGTGTCATCTCGATCGCGGACCATGTTTTACCTCTCCCAATTCCTTCCAGCAGCTGGGGCGCGGACGATATTCCTATGAGGCATTTATGTACGGCCAAGAAAATGAAAGTCAAACCTACATCATGGGAGCAAGCGCGACATTAATGCCTTTTCCTCGAAACTCAGCACCAATGGCAGCTCCGTGTTGCGCCATCAGCGTGCGGTTGAAGGTCGCTGCTACATTGATGCCACTGACACGGGACGCGGGTTAGTCGATGGATTCTAGCATAAGAATTTTTCCCCTTACGCAGTAAAAGCGGAAACGTTATCCGCGTACCGAGCACCGACAGGTCCGTCTGTCAGACATTATAGCCTCAAGTTCACCTGAATGGTATCATCTTGCGTACCTTCAAGGCAAAGTCCCGGGAAATTTATGGATGCAATTGGCGGAGTGTTCCCAACACAGTGTCCTGTATTTTGATTGTTGCTACTCAATGTTAGGAGATTCTACAGAAACAAACCTTTCTGCCATTGGACACCTATGAGATAACTATGAGATTAGTGGGTAAAAATGGCATTTTTGTTTCTGCGATTACCCGTGGCAAGATCAATCTTCTCTGTCAACGACAGCTGGCCGACCGCGACTTGAGCCTAGGATCTTTCAGCTATCATATTCTCATCATTATGGAAACAATGTATTTCACCTTCGCATATGCAGTGGCCCACTCGGGTGATAAATTTACTTTTTATTACAGTAAAAAGAAACGAAATTTCCCTGTTGTAGGGACTGATATTACCTGGCGTACTTGACGAAGCGGGAGAACTTGATGTCGTGGATGAAGTCGATGTCGTCGTACTTGAGGTTCGAGAAGAAGTACCAGAAGTTGACAAAGAGGCAGGAAGACACTGAGAATAGTCTATTGGCATACTTCAGACTGTGGAGTCAAAGGCAGAAGTAATATTTTACTTACAAGGATTCAACGCTGTGCAAATTGCGCTGCTGACACAAGTTGTTCCCCCAGTCCTACAGAACTATCGAAAATCTTCCCGTAATATATATAGAAAGAATACCTACCAATTGATACCCCCACACTGAGCATACAGAGGCTGCTGAGCCACAGCAACACTGACGAGTGCAAGTAAAATTTGAATACTCTGGAATTGCATGACTTGTGTCATTTTGTCAAGCGTAATGCCGTTGAACCTTTAAAGACTTGCGGAAGGAGACGCGATTGATTCTCGGCAATACAAACTGCCTCAGCGCCTAAGCGAGAAGCATATAGTGCATCCGGAAAAACAACGGGGTTGCTAGGAAAATATTGTCACTTGTATAATCAGTGAAAGAGATCAAAAGGTATTATGTGGGTGAAGAGCTGCGACTGATCTTCTGATATGGCAATACATACATTACAAGCATTAGGCGTGTTATGCAAAGGTATTGATTACCACAGAGATTGAATATCTTCTCCTTTCCATCCCTGCTTTCGTGCTTCCCAGTAGCCTCCGACATAAATCCATTCGTCCCCTTTCTGTTTGAACCACCGGGGATGACAGTCTTTCCCCTGCTTACGACGTTCTCGTTGCATCTCTTCCACTTTCAATTTTTCTTCCTCCGCCCTATCTGTATCTCCCTCTTCTAAAGCCCTGACATCCGGACGCAAGCGTGAATCTGTAGGGGGTATCTTTCCAAAAAGATCGTCCGTCAACTCATTTAAAGTGATTCCGAAAGAAGTAAAACCGTAAAACTCATGTGCATTCTTCGGAAACGGAGTTGAACGCCAAAGTACCCGGAAGTTTGAGGAGTCAAGCGTTTGAGTCATCTGATCATCCCATTTCCCTTCTAGATGCATAACGATGTCATCCCGAGGTCCATGAACAACTCCTGTCACTACGTTTAAAGGGCCCCAATAACTGTTCGGCTTGAAGTCCAGGACACACCGTGTTTGATCGCGGGTATTCTCAATTGTCATCTGGCCCGTGTGTTCGAGATACTTGGTACCAACTATGATATTCCTCACGAAAGAAGATGGTTTGTTCCTTTTGTCTCGCTGGTTTAAGATTGACATACACAGAATGACAGTATCAGACGAACCACACATAATGATCTTTGCCAATTGTCAAGCGCGTAGTGCCAAGAGGAATAATCTCCAAGCTTTTGCCTACAAGTAACAGCACTCGGAAATAATTCGGAAGTGTGTAGCAACGTTGCGCACCCCAAAACTTAGTCCTTCCAGACGAAGTGGCGTTGAGCTCCCAATGCCTTCCTTCAGCATGATACGCAATTTCAAGAGGATTATGGCGAACTTTCTCCGCAATGAACTTCATCCGAGCGTCTTCAAATGTCTCACCTAGCATGGGGTTGCTGAAATAACTTCTGGTGTCAGCGCATGCCGAACAGCTCAATTTGTACTTACAAGGCTTTCCTTCCAGTCCGATGTCTTGTATGAGCATAGCTAGAGACAGCGAATGCTGCAACGTAACACATCCTGTCGAAGGGATTGTCCATCCGTGCAGCGGCATCGAGGACACTATGATATTCAACTTCTTCCGCTGCTCTTTGAAGAAGGGTGAGGGGTTCATTGAATGTGACGGGAAATGTAATGGTAGAGAGGTCCTGAAACATGTTAAGAACGGAGATGATGCCATTGTTAGTGAACAAAGTATTATCCGCAGATATGGATCTCCACCTTTCCAACGTTTTTCTTAAGAATTGTGAAAAGACTGCCTTCGTCACTAACGGGAGGTGATGGGAGTTGTGTTCGATGTTTCACCTGGAGAGATTCAGGAGATGGAACGCTCGTTGGGGCAGGAACCCGCTTTCTGTCTAGTTCCTGAACATCAGTATCGATACTCGAGGTGTCTTCCTGATTTAGGCTACTTCGGCTCTCGTCTATGAGCACTCTACCTGTCTTCTCTGGGATCTGCACATCCATTACAAATTCCTCAGCACCATCAAGGGCGTCGAACCATTCCTGCATACTTCCGCTTCCGCTGGTTACAACTGAGGCCCGTTGCGACAACCTCGAGACCGGCGTCGACAACTGTGGCGAAGAGCTGTAGAAGACTGAAGGACCCTCCTCAACTGTCGTAGGAAGAGTTGAACCTTGATTGGATTGACCTATTTCAGTCAACGCTTGCATCGACATTACTAACATCGTATGCTGAGTTTTGAGGGTTTCCAATGCCAACTGGAGACGATGGAACGACGAGTGGAGAGGGTCAGGGACGGTGTCGAACACTGTGGCATCAGATCCAAACTCGGACGGACGTAAGGACGAGTGATTTGAGGCTAGTTGATATATCTTAGATGAGCCCCAATGTGTTGACGAGTCTGAACCTCACATCTTTTGAAGAAACTAAACTTGGGTTCCTTGGTTGTATCTTTTACTTTGTCTTTATCCCATTTTTTGGCATGACCTTGACTTTTCTTTGACAATGATGAAGTTTCTAGGACAAGATTCTGTATAGAGGATTCTAAAGACTGAATCGTCTATAGACAATATAGTCAATGCGTGATTGGGCTAAGGAATTTTCAACCCAGACGTACAGATCCCATTTCCTCGATAATTGCTCCAGACTTGTTCAAACTGATGCTTGGACTACCATGGCGCGTAGAGAACCTTATACTCGCCGATTTCCGTGCCTCTACACCGAAAGAAATGAATTTCCTTGGAAAACATGAGCTGAGAAGTCGTGAGATAAACGGAATGGCCAGACCTGCACGCCACCATCCAGATATTGAAATCCTCTGCACTCAAACATTTGATATGAAATGTAGCGGTATTCGAATCTATATGGATGTCTCTGCGACCAGGGGCCGTGGTAATGGCTGCATGGTGCAGATTAACTTGGTCGCGTACGGGTTGACCAGGTTCGAAGGAATAGGAAAGGATTCCGGTCTGATACAACGTGAAATACCGACGTGCAAAGCCTTTGCGACAGTAGGTAAGTCATAGGAACTGCTGCATGTTGACCCAATACCTTGCATCTTTTTTCTTCGTTTTTTGAGCATCCATCCCTCGCAAATGATGTCGGAAGTTATCTCATCCGCTGACAAGAGGCCATTAATCGTGGCACCTATTGCGCCATAGACAGGAGGCATGCGTTAGGGTATATATAGTCCAATGGGTATGGATAACGAGTCCAAATCAGTTTCGTGTCTGCCGGCGCGACTACCAAGTGCGGCCGGCCCGATCAGGTCCGCTCAAGCTAGACTACCGTCGACTACCCTTCTTGTGTCCGGCCCAACGTGCTTAGTTCAAGTTGGTTCAGGGAGTATAAGCTTTATGATCCACATCCAGCTCCTTACTGACAGATCTCATGCTAACCCGAGTGTACCATCATATTCCTATCGAACCTCGCTCCGTTGCACTGATACCTCTTGATCTCCGAATTGATCAAGATGACCAAGCTGATTATCCACAAAGTCCGTCATCATCCGGCGTTAGAAATACCCTGTCTTCTTGAATCATTGTTTCCACACCACAATCATCTCTCCTTCATTATATCAAGCATGGTTACGTACGTTGTTCTCTCGTGTCCATACTGTCTCACTCATCCAGATATTATGAAGTGGAGATATCGGCCTTATCGGCCTCGCTGTTATGGTAAAGTACACATGTTGATAGCCTGAGCATTCTCGTCAACGCGCTGCAGGGTCAAAATTTAATTCTCAACATGAACGATAAAGGGTTTACTGTTGTGGCGTACAATCGTACTACTTCAAAAGTTGACCACTTCCTCGCGAACGAGGCCAAAGGTGTTCAAATCTTTTTATGATTTTCTATGCGAGTTATTGACATGAAAGGTGCAGGTACCAAGATCCAGGGTGCTCATTCCATTGAGGAGCTCGTTTCCAAGCTCAAGAAGCCTCGAAAGATCATCCTTCTCGTTAAGGCTGGGTCTGCAGTAGACGATTTTATTGCTCAACTCGCCCCGCATCTTGAAAAAGGAGACATCATAATTGACGGCGGCAATTCCCACTATCCCGATTCCATCCGCCGCGCAAAGGAGCTTGAATCTAAGGGCTTGCTCTTCGTTGGATCTGGTGTTTCTGGTGGTGAGGAGGGCGCTCGTTATGGACCATCCCTCATGCCTGGTGGTTCCCCTGCCGCCTGGCCTGCGATCAAGGACATTTTCCAAAAGACGGCTGCCCAGGTGAAAGGCGAGCCTTGTTGCGACTGGGTTGGCGAGACCGGATCCGGTCACTATGTTAAAATGGTCCACAACGGTAAGCAGTCGGATGTGTCATACATAGAAGAATGTCAAGTGTTTATCATTACTTCTAGGAATTGAGTATGGTGACATGCAGCTCATTGCTGAGGCTTACGACATCCTCAAGCGTGGTCTTGGTCTTGGGGATGATGAGATCGCTGATATCTTCCTCAAGTGGAACAAGGGCGTCCTTGATTCCTTCCTTATCGAAATCACCGCAAATATTCTCAAATACAAGGACGATGATGGCGAACACGTTGTCAACAAGATTCTCGATAAGGCCGGTCAGAAGGGAACTGGAAAATGGACCGCCATTGCTGCTCTTGATGCCGGAACCGCTGGTTAGTTGTTCCGTAAATTTGGATTCTCTGCCTACATGATTTCCCACAGTTACTTTGATCGGAGAGGCAGTCTTTGCTCGTTGTCTGTCTGCCATCAAGGAGGAGCGCGTTCGTGCTAGTAAGGTTATTGCTGGACCTCAGAAGGAACCCTTCCGTGGTGACAAACAATTGTTCATTGATGACCTTGAGCAAGCTTTGTATGCCTCCAAGATTATCTCCTACACTCAAGGCTTCATGCTTATGAGGGAGACCGCTAAAGAGGTGTTTTTAAAATATCACTTTTCTTATCAAGAGTTCCTGATAATATACCCAGCTTAGTTGGAACCTGAACTACGCCGGTATTGCAAGTATGTGGCGTGGTGGTTGCATTATCAAGGTCAACCGCTTGAGATTTTCCACTTTCATTGCTCACGGTTGAGTCGATGTAGAGCGTCTTCCTTGGTGATATCACGGCCGCATACCAGAAGAATCCGAAGTTGGAGTCCCTGCTATTTGATGACTTCTTCAACAAAGGTCACTCATTCTGCGACAATAATCTGATGTTCGAGGATTGATGCCGTTATATGCAGCTGTGCACAACGCTCAGCCAGGATGGAGACGTGTCATCGCTCAGGCAGTTCTTTGGGGAATCCCCACACCTGCTTTCAGTACAGCTCTGGCCTTCTTTGATGGCTATCGCAGTGAAATAGTACCGGCCAACATTCTCCAGGCTCAGGTATAATCTATCTAACATTTGACATTTGGATCTTCTGGTTTAACATTTAAAACAGCGTGACTATTTCGGCGCCCACACCTTCCGTGTCCTTCCTGGTAAGGAGAATGCTAGGTTCAAGGCTGGCGAGGATATTCGTACGTACTTCGAGATTCGAGGTATTCTGCTAACGTTTTCTGCTAGATGTTAACTGGACCGGACGTGGTGGAAACGTCTCTGCCTCCACTTACAACACATAAATCGAACTAGGAAAGGAAAAAATGTGTAAAGCCGAAAGAAACGCAGTTTCGCGTGAATTTATCGATGTTATAAAATGTGTCAGGATTAACACCAAACACCATATTACTATATGCAGTCTGATCAGCAGATCCAAGTCGGCAGACGATAAGGGAAACTTGCATTCAGGCTCCGCTGTCCTACTGGTGTTTTAAGTTGCAGCACATAAGCTTTAGCTTAATAGCTCGCAACAAATATTCAAATGTCGAAAAAGAACAAAGAGAACAAGAGAACTTGCAAAGAAATCAGAGGGGCCGACGACGTAATACGTCACTCAGTGACTTGAGATGTAGATCATGATAGATGTAGATAGCCCAGGTGATCAAATTCGAAGTGATCGATAGATTTGTAACTTCGATTCTTCCATGTGTGGAATTTTCTTGTCTGCTTGTTCCACCGATGTCGATGTAGATTTTATCGACCAGACTCAAAAGCTTCAAGCGGCTAATGCAGCGCGAGGTCTGCCCAGACTAATTTATTGAGGACAATTCATGAACAACCTCTTAGGCCCAGATTCACAAGGATTTTGTCAAGTCACCATAGTACCTGAAGTGGCTGGATCAAAAACATTTGTTCTCGACTTCTACGCGTCAGAGTTGCGACTGAGAGGGGATGGTCCCGTTGAGCAGCCGCACCGGGGAGACGGTGATGTACTCTGTTGGAATGGAGAGGTGAGTTGAACAAGAAATTCTCCCGAGAAATCACTTACTAAGCCGATAGATTTTCGACGGAATCCTCAATGTCAGCATTATTGCTCCGTACAGACCGATATGGTATTTTGAAGTTCTTTTGCATAGATCTCGGCCCAAGAGAATGACGGCGTTCGGCTATTCAGCGAGCTACGCAAAACGGAAACTATGGAAGATATACGGGATTTATTTGGAAACATTGAGGGACCGTAAGCTTCGTAGTTCTATTTCAAAGATGATCACTGCTGATTTTTCCAATTTCGCTTGTAGGTATGCCTTCGTTTACTACCAAGTAAGGCTAATATCCAAACTTTTCTAGTACTGAAGAACCCACTAGTCTGAATCTCGACGTCTGTTTTTTGGGAGAGACCCCCTCGGACGTCGTTCTCTCCTGATACACAAACCTTCACATTCTTTACCATGCTTCTTGCTTTCATCCGTTTCAGCCGGGACTAATCCTCGATATGATTTCGAAGAACTTCCAACGAAATCCATATTTTACCTGGATTTGCGACCGCCTGGTGACGTGAGTCTGTCAGCGCAGGTTTTTGCGAGCACTCTCAATCCTCTTACTAGTTACACAGAGATTTTGTATCTCGTCTGATTTCTCTGCCTCGTTGTCCTTCCGACCTGGACGTACCTGTGGCTCCTTTCGTAAGTAAACAAAGCCGGAGATCTTCTGGTACTTAGTCAAGCAACACAGGCGGAACCAAACAAACTCAATACTTTTGTGCCATTGGTAAATGAAATTTCTAACCCGGAGTCGCTTGCACACGTTCCGGATTATCTTGTGAAAGCTGTGGATGATTTAATTTACTATTTGGATCAAAGTGTTATGTTACAGGTTCAAAGTATCCCGCAAAAGCCGTAAGCTGATTCTGAAAACCTCGAGCAGGCTCTGACATAAAGTTGAAGGGTGTCGAAAGGGAAGGCACGTGTGGCGGTCCTATTCAGTGGAGGTATAGACTCGACCGTAATAACCTACCTCGCTCATAAGTCTGTCTCTCTAATAAACCTTTCTAACATGATATTTAACAAACGTTCAGGCACATCCCATTCGACGAACCCATTGATCTGCTTAACGTTGCTTTTGAGAATCCACGAAAGATTCGATTGCAAGCCCAGGGGAATACAAGCGGAAAGAAAAAGCATAAGAAGAAAATTGTCTTTGATGTGGACAGAGACACCTACAAATCATATAGCGTTCCAGATCGCATGACTGGACTTCAAGAGGTGGAGGAGCTCAGACGCTTATGCCCAGAACGTTCTTGGAACTTTGTAAGTGGTTTCAACAATTTTAGGTAGGTGCAGTTTGGGCTTAACTTTTCGCAGGTAGAAATCAATGTTCCATACCATGTGCGTGATAGACCTTAACTTGTTTTTTGGCTCTCTCTAAGATCTTATTACTCAATAGGAATCACAAGGTGCTAGGGAAATCGTTGAATCTTTAATGTTACCTGGGCGTACAGTCATGGATCTAGTGAGTCGAGTATCCTTCCAACTGAAATATCTTCCAACTGAGATGATATTGAAACCCATGTCAGAGTCTAGCACTTGCTCTATATTTCGCCTCCAGGGGCAAAGGTCAAGTACGGACCACTCCAGATGGCGAGGCGATACCCTATACTAGTCCCGCACGTGTGCTCCTCAACGGACTCGGCTCTGACGAATTACTTGGCGGATATGGAAGACATCGATCAGCATATAACTCCGGTGGATGGCAGGCTGTCATAGAAGAGGTATGGCATACGAGTAGATTTTATCGAGGCAAAAACTGACACTGGGCGTAAAGCTTCAATTAGAGATAGACCGCATACCGATTCGAAACTTGGGACGAGATGACCGTGTCATATCGTCCCATGGTAAAGAGACACGTCACCCATTCTTGTCCCTAACTGTCCTCAACTTTATCGCCAGCCTTCCAGTACACTACAAAATGGATCCTCGACTGGAAATTGGCCTTGGTGATAAGATGCTTTTAAGATTGGCTGCTTTGAAATTGGGTTTAGTCGAGGCCAGTAAACGCAAAAAGCGAGCAATGCAGTTTGGAAGTCATTCTGCCCGGATGGATGGGGAAAGGAGAGGCGATACCTTCTTAGAATGAGTTATATACGAGAAGAGATAGAGTGTATCATAAATCAAGGGATATTCTCTATTATCTGAGGATGCGGTCCTGTGTCGATTGTTTGGCTAAAGGACCAAGACTAAACAACTAATTTCTATCTTGGTATCAAAACGACAACGACCTCGACACACAATGTCGGCAGGTCTTTCTGCGGGGGCGAAGGCGGTCAGATCATTTCGTATTAAACAGCTTGCGAGTCTCCAATCGCATGTCATACACAACGGTCCTCTTCCTCCACCCGCTAGCGAGAAAAGTGCACCTCACCGGCTTCCTAACCCATTTGTACCTCACAAAAATCCTCTTACCGGACGATGGGCTCCACCAACGATATCTCTCAGACGCCAGGCTGATCTTGTGAAGAAAGCAAAGGCGTCGAACACGTTATACCTACTCCCGCCAGGTCCCAAAAATCCAAAACTCTCCGACCTCACCACACAAGCCGCCGCGAAGTTGGCGCATAAGCAATTCGGCGGACGGAAGGGCCAAGGCTTTCCGAAAGGGCCGTTTGATAAAATTAAATGGAAGAAGAGCCTGGAGAACACGTGGATGAATCCTGTTGAGTGGATTGGCGAACCGAAGGTGAAAGAGGTTCCAGGCGCTGAACTTGGAACACGGTTGTATGCGGCGAAGAAGAGGATGTTCAAAGGGCACAGGTGGGAACGGCTCAAAGCGGCTCGGGACGCAAAGAAGAAGATTCTTATGCGAGATATGGCCCGACGTATCAGAAATTACAAGGCGGTACGTCTGCGTTTTCACTGTGTTTTGATTAATTTCTTGATGTGACCCACATTGGTCTGCTAGTATTATCACAAGAGAAAGCCGAATCCACTCAAAACTTACAGCTCAACGAAAGCGAAGAAACTTCCCTTCTAATGTTTCGAAGTTCTGTAGAATAGTTTTAAACAAACACGACATTTTTGATATGTCTGCTTTTGTAAGAGGACTTGTGGAACCAGACTACGTCAGTCATTACAGCTTGTAAAAAGTACACATTTGAATCAATAGCATGATTCAGATATCTAGTTCTATATATACAGTTCCGTGTACATGTCATATTCGAACCGTTGTAAGCTGCAGGTACCCATTTCTTTCTCCTTATTTCAGGATCAGCCTCAGCAGTGACCGGAATTACGGATCGTACGTCGAACAAAGGACAAACGCATAGAAAGGGAGAGAAACAAGGGGGGAGAGATGTGCACTATCTTGTCGAGCTCAGTAGAAATATCGTCCATCTCGAAAGCTGTAGATTCCATACCCGCGGGGTGTCTCATTCTCGGTTGTTCATCCGAGCCACACATCACGTGACATTTACGACGCACCCGAATTTTCGAGTTTTGTTCTTCGTGGTTGTAGCACGTCATGGCTCTCTCCCAAGCCGCCGGCCGTCTTCTAAGTAAGTTTTTTCCCCCTGAAAAAAGTGCTACTTTTGACTCGCTTTTAGTCCCTATTGGTGTGGCAGCTGCTGTCATACAAGCTAGCCTTTACGATGTTCCTGGAGGTTACCAAGCCGTTATGTTCGATCGTTTCTCTGGCGTGAAAGACAAGGTAAGCGTTCTATCACGACCACCTCTCCGAATATCTTGACTTTCCCTTCCTAGGCCACTGGCGAAGGAACGCACTTCTTGATACCTTGGCTCCAACGTGCAATTCTGTACGATTGTCGCATCAAGCCTCGGGTAATTTTTGTTGTATTCATTCACATACCCTAGTCTCATGCTCGTTTCAGAATATTTCGACAACTACAGGATCTAAAGACTTGCAAATGGTCACGCTTACTCTCCGCGTCCTATCCCGGCCAGACATCAATCATCTGCCGAGAATCTACCAGAGCCTCGGCTTGGATTATGACGAGAGAGTCTTGCCATCCATCGGAAACGAGGTCCTGAAAAGTATTGTAGCACAATTCGATGCCGCAGAGCTGATTACACAGCGTGAAGTGGTGTGTTCTTTCTCAATTCACTCGGCTCAATTACTGAAAACTGGTCAGGTCTCGTCAAGAATACGAGCTGACCTTCTTCAACGAGCAGGGGAGTTCAATATCAAGCTTGAGGACGTGTCTATCACCCACTTGACGTTTGGTCAGGTAGGCTATTCTAAAAAATACGTCGCAACAGCATTCTTATCTATTACTAGGAATTCACGCAAGCCGTTGAAGCCAAGCAAATAGCCCAGCAAGGTTTGTGCATCTTCTGGAATTCATGGAATTTGAATATTCAATTTCAACAGATGCGGAGCGTGCCAAATTCATCGTTGAAAAGGTAGGGTTAATCCGCCTTTCTACTTGCATGCACTAACTTTCTGATAGGCCGAACAAGAGCGTCAAGCTGCCGTCATTCGCGCCGAAGGTGAGGCCGAAGCAGCTGCCACGATTTCCAAAGCCCTCGAGAAGGCAGGTGAGGCATTTGTGGCGTTCAGAAAAATTGAGGCGAGCAAAGCCATTGCGCAATCACTTGCGAAAAACCGGAATGTAACTTACATTCCCAGCGGAGGAGGAAACGTGTTGTTGAATGTACCTACAAACAAGTAGATTTAATGTGTAGTCAACCTCCAATCATTTGTCTCATGAATGTTAAGCTTGTACCGAATTAGTCAATAAAAAAAACTCCCACGGCCGTAGTTGCTCCTTGCTTTTGACTGTCATCTGGTCTCTAGGTATCTTGTCTCCTCTTTCCTTTCTTCCTCTCTCCTCTCTCCTCTCGTCTCTCGTCTCTATCTTTCTCTCTCTGGGACTCGTATATCATATACTGTTTGTTGTTAACAGCTTCGTATGTTTCCTATCATGAGTCGTGATCGATATTCACTGAATATTCGTTCCCTAAGGTCTCATTTTCCATTATCTTTTGAAATCATGAATCCAATGGGTATGGGAGGACCGGCTGAGGCTCCGGTGAGCTATAATCATCTTATCTGGTTGTTTATGGAGCTGATTTTTCCCCTGCGACTGTTTCACTCTGTTTTGTATAACCTGTCTTTTCGGTCATATGAACACAGAGGCGTGCTCATCTTTATGTGGGAAACCTGAGCCCCCGAGTTACGGAGTACATGCTAACCGAGATTTTCGCCGTTGCTGGACCTGTGCAACATGTTAAAATTATTCCCGACCGCAACTACCAACATGGAGGTCTCAATTATGGCTTCGTCGAGTATATGGACATGCGTGCTGCTGAGACAGCCCTGCAGACGCTCAACGGACGCAAAATTTTTGATACGGAAATCCGAGTCAATTGGGCCTATCAGGGCCAACAAAATAAGGAGGACACAACCGGTCATTACCACGTCTTTGTCGGCGACCTTAGTCCGGAGGTGAATGATGATGTTCTTGCGAAGGCATTTAGTGCTTTTGGCACGATGTCGGATGCGCGCGTCATGTGGGATATGAACTCTGGAAAATCTCGTGGATATGGTTTCCTGGCGTTCCGCGACAAGACCGACGCCGAACAGGCGATTGCCACTATGAACGGTGAATGGCTTGGTTCTCGTGCCATCCGTGTCAATTGGGCCAACCAGAAAACTCAGGGGCCACCTTCTGGGCAACCCGCTGTGGCTTCGCCTCGTCCTGGCGGTGCTATTAGTGGCGGCGCTCCTGCTCCGATCAACTTTCAAGGAGGACCCCTTTCTTATGAATCTGTCGTGCAGCAGACCCCTTCCTATAACACAACGGTTTATGTTGGTAACCTTGTGCCGTACTGCACTCAGGCCGATCTCATTCCCCTTTTCCAATCCATTGGCTATCTCTCTGAAATTCGCATGCAAGCCGATCGTGGGTTTGCCTTCGTTAAGTTGGACACGCATGAGCACGCGGCTATGGCTATCGTCCAGCTCCAAGGCCAGATGGTGCACGGCCGGCCAATCAAGTGTAGCTGGGGTAAGGATAGAGCTGATGGTGGAGCAGTACAACCCGGCGCTCCGATGACCCCCACCGCCGCTCCTGCTGCATACGGACAATTGGTAGGCTACTCCTTAACGTATGTTGTTTTTGTTTGATTGAATTTTTTTTCCCAGCCGATGTATGGCATGCCCCAACCCAACTCCTATGGACAATATGGCTTCGGTGCTTATGGAGCTTTCCCTGCGCAAGGTGCAACTGCGCCTGGCGCAGCCGGACCTGGCTCTCCTGGTATGCCGCAGCCCGCTGGCGGCGCCGCTGCAGGCCTCGGTATTACTGCAGGTGCCCAGCAGCCTGGTGCGGATCCGAACGCTGCTGCTGCCGCCGCCGGACAGGCCGGGCAACCTCAGTGGGGTGCTGCCGACCCGTCGTACTATTCTAATTACTGGGGTGGTATGTGACCTGCCGAGATATGATTCTCCTCGCTGACCGTAATTTCCCTAGGTTACTATGGACAAGCTGGTCAGCAAAGCGCGGGTGGAGACGCTCAAATGCAAGGGCCTGCCTAAAGTTTTCTTGGTCTCTTCTCTTTGCTATAAACGTGCTCAAGAGCGTCTTTCTATTTATCCCCGTCGCTCCTTAACGTTCACTTCAAAATGTTTCTAGTCTTTTTTACTTTGTTCTCACGTGTATGCAATCAATTTTGACTTGATATTCAATGATTGTATTTCGAAAATCAAGTTTCGATGAAACTGAGATTATGGTATCGAAAAAGCCATATGTATCCAAGTCAAGAAATAAGAAAGTCCCCAAGATAAAACAAGATCAGTCTAGCCTATTCATCAACTATCAACCATTCGGAGTCAGTTCCGGTGGATTCTGTGTCAGAGACAGTAGTCCATCCTTCATTACGGTCGAGTGATTGGGTTCGTGAGCGTCCCCTTTTCCCGACGAACTCGCATTCGACGTATTTGAGCCGGCGTCTGGACTGGGACGACCTTTGGTGTCACCCTCCGAGCCATCCCTCCAATTTAGCACAGCTTGGTGCTTCGACCGCATATTCTCATAGAATTGGTTGGCCTCATTCATCTTGTGGGCTTCTGCTTGTTTGGCATCTAGCCAGCGCTGAAGAAGCTTGGCATTGTCCTTGGTAAGAGTCGTGTTGCGCTCTTCAATCTGTCCGAGTTCCAACTGCAGCGTACTGATCTCGTCATTAAGGATCTGGCATGGCCTGCATGAGGTTGGGGAACGTGATAAAACGATATCGGCCTGACCTGAATCGTACGATCTTTCTCTGCCATGATCTCGGTATGTTGGTCGACCTTGCGCTTCAGGACAGCGATCTCATCCTTGGATTTGCGGAGACTCTCCGAGTCGATCCTGGATATTTCTTCTTTCTCGCGCAACGTCTCGTTCATGGCTAAGAGACGCTGCGCATTCTGACCCTGAGTCTTGTATACGGTAGCAAGCTCGTCTCGGAGGGACGATATTTGAGACTCGAGAGATTGTATGTACGCGGCGCGAACGGGGTTGCTGGGTGCGATGTCAATATCCGAGATACAAGTTTGGTTTAAAAGCACGCACTCGTCTACAGCCCCTGGCGCCAAAACAGTAGAGGAGCTGTTGGAGTTGCTCTTGGTGGTACCTACTGCACGTAAAAGAGAGGCATTGCGTTCCTTGAGAAGCTTGGTCTGCTGGGCCAATCTGCGATCTATGAGTGAAGATATTGGGGGTGTGAGTCAAGAAGGGTGGCAGGGGCATACACTGTTCGATTATGGAGGCATAGGCAGACTCTTTTGCGTTCCTTTCAGTGAGACGGAGGCGTAGTTGTTCCTGCCATGCGGGTTCGGCCATTTGGGCGGCAGCAAACACGAGCAAGTTCGGAGTTTCAACCACGTGTTCTTGCTGAAACCAACTTGTTACGACGACCCCAAGCTCTAATTACAGTCCCAGATACCCTTGGCAATGGGACGGGTTCTTCTCAAGGTCACTCTGTCCACAAGTCTCCCTTAGCCCCGCTTACTTCCCGTCTCCCATACAGGTCATAATCCTCGGCGACAGTGGGTGCGTAACTGTCTGCTGTCTACCCATTGACTCAGGCCGAGACGCTATGCCAGGGTCGGGAAGACCTCGCTCATGAACCAATATGTCAACAAGCGGTTCAGCAATCAGTACAAGGCCACTATCGGTGCTGACTTGTACGCTTTGCTTGAACATGTTGCTGCACACTGACTGACTTTATCGCCAGCTTGACCAAGGAAGTCATGGTCGATGACAGGCTCGTGACCATGCAGGTATATTTTGTGTTGTTGCTGTGTCTTATATCCGTCTCACTCGGCTGCCAGCTGTGGGACACTGCTGGACAGGAACGTTTTCAATCTCTCGGCGTGGCATTCTACCGAGGCGCCGACTGCTGTGTGCTAGTGTACGACGTCAACAGTGCCAAGTCGTTTGAGACCCTTGACAGCTGGCGTGACGAGTTCCTTATCCAGGCGAGCCCTCATGACCCAGAGAACTTTCCATTTGTTGTGTTGGGCAACAAGGTAGACGTGGAGGAGAACAAACGCCAGGTGGGAGCGGATTGGCTGCTCGGGGATGACGCTGACTGTTGCGCAGGTTACGCAGAAACGGGCGATGACATGGTGCCAGTCGAAGGGCAACATCCCGTATTTTGAGACGTCGGCCAAGGAGGCGATCAACGTTGAGCAGGCATTCCAGACAGTTGCGAAGAATGCGCTGCAGCAGGAGGCGGAGTCAGATATGTGTGTGGTTGCGTTGCTTGTGGATATGGTCTCTGACATTGTAGGGCAGGTACGCGGACTACCCGGACCCAATCCAGCTGGACGGGGAGAGCGCGCAAAGCTATGGATGCAGCTGCTGAGAGTATTGTATATAGTTGTTTGTAATGACGCGATCATAATTGTCCATTTGTCTGCACAACCCACAATGTCTGCCGTCCACCAGGCTCCTAGTGGCCCTGTCCTCGTCTCATTTCCCTCTCCCGATGCACTTGTAAGCACCCTCGCCGCCTTCATCCTCAAGGCCCAGAAGGACTCCCTCGACAAGAAGGGCCGCTTCACTCTCGCCCTCTCCGGCGGATCCCTCCCAAAGATGCTCGCCGGCCTCGTCGACAACCCCGCCGTTAAGTGGGACAAGTGGTATGTTCCTCCTCAGTTGCAAACATCCCTTCTCACTGTTCCCAGGCAAGTTTTCTATGTCGACGAACGCGTCGTTCCTCTCGATCATCCCGACTCCAACTATCTCGCGTCCTTTACCCATCTTTTTTCCAAAGTCCCTATTCCCAAACAAAACATTCATACCATCGACACCACCCTTCTCGATGATCTCGAAGAGCTTTCCGATGCCTACGAGAAGGAGCTCATCCGCGAATTCGCGCAAAAAGACTCGGCCCGTTTTCCTATCTTCGATCTCATTCTCCTCGGAATGGGTCCCGACGGCCACACCGCCTCCCTATTCCCCGGCCACGAGCTACTTGCAGAGGAGGACAGATGGGTTGCTTATATCGAGGACTCTCCCAAGCCTCCGCCAAAGAGAATCACATTTACCTATCCAGTCATCAACCACGCCTCGAGAGTCGTCTTTGTGGCTACAGGAAAGGAAAAGGTCGATACCCTCGCCCAAGTCCTTGATCACCCCGAGAGCGGCTTACCCTCTGCTCGAGTGAGACCTGCATACCCTGGTCATCTTTATTGGTTTGTCGATGATGCCGCATCGGCCAAGGTACAGTATCCCCGCACTCAACTCAAGTTGTGAGACACGAACAGCGGATTTAGTCTTGAACATTTGTACCCTTTCTTCCTGCCGATTCCTCTGTACTTTATGTATCAAAGAGAAAGTATATATGCTAGTAAATGATGATTCTTGAGTCTATTTCGTACCTGGCTTGGTAATTAATATCTTGAGCGCCGGCGGGCGTCTATCAATCCGCCAGCGCTTTTCTTGCTGTGCAGAATCATCGGTAACACGCATGATCAATTACATTCTGCTCATCTCAAGGCAAGGTAGGTTCTTTATCACTTTATACGTCATAGTGTTCCAAGTCGGACACAGGTAAGCTGCGTCTGGCAAAATGGTTCACCCCTTTGCCATCCAAATGCAAGGCAAGAATCATCCAAGATGTGACGCGTCTAGTCTGCGCTCGCAGACCACGCATGTGCAATGTAATCGAGTATAAAGGCACGTCCGACCTCGTTGCTGGTGTAGCAGTTGTGCTAAGTAAATCCAATCCTTCGTACTCCAGCGGTAAAAGTAGGCACCAGGATTTCTTGTCTTACATCAGGGTCAGTCAGTCAGAACTAATCGAACTTGGCAGTTCGTGTACCGGCAATATGCCTCGTTGTTCTTCGTTTGCGCAATCGGAGAACAAGACAACGAGCTGCTTACTTTGGAAATAATCCACAGATACGTCGAAATACTCGACAAATACTTTGACAATGTAAGCTTGAAGGCGTAGACGGTACTTGACACGAGTTTACCGTACTTCATAGGTTTGCGAATTGGACCTGTGGGTCACCTCGTCGAGACTTACAAAACTACGTTTCATTTCATAATTCGCAGGATTTTCAATTTTGACAAGGCATACTCCGTATGTTGGCAGTCGCAAGACTACAAGTCTCCCAATCATACTCAAGTCCCCAGATCTTGGACGAACTAGTTGTTGCGGGAGAATTGTATGAATCAAGCAGAGATAAAGTGCTACAATCAGTCAGTTGAATGTCATACTCACACAATCGGATTAAAAGTTGTAAAATGACAGGCAGCCTCAATGGAAATTGATGCGCAAGACGAAGAACTTCGAGAAGCGCTGAAAGAAACACTCTTTGGATAAAGGTGCGCATTGTTTTAACACCTCTATCATTGTTACTACATATAGCTATGATTGTAGCGGGAAGAAATCATCTTTAAAGTCAAACTTGGCAACGGATGTCCATTCAAGCTGGGGAGATACCATTAATCAACCTTTATTAGAAAGGCAGTCATCATACTCACTGCGTCTTCACGGCTTCCTTGCTGCACTCTGGGACTGTCGATAACAACGTATCGTCGGTATTTCTCCATAAGAACAGGTTGTCTTCTCATGTATCTAAGATCCTTAGATATTTCACCTAAAATGCCTGATTCCCGCTCCGTCGAATGAAACTTGGCGTAATTTTCGTGGAAAGCATCAAGACTAGCCTGAAGTATAGCACGAGGGCCATTCGGCCTATGGGTCCAGTGTCTTTTCAGCCATTCTTGCTGCGGAATCTTCGTAGACGATATGCCGTAACTCGAAGGAGATGATATAAATGAAAGCTCTCCTTCGTCAATGGCATGTAAGAGTCTTGTGTATGGAAATTTCCCCCTTGCAAAGATCGTCAATTAATCAGACAAATGCCAAAATCACATGACGCAAATCACCTATCAAAGTCTACGATTGGGTCGTTCTGATAGTACAGCTTTGCCGCCATCCCAAGCACAGATGGGAGAATATAACATTCCCACATTGGGTGACTATGAATTTGACTGATCCTATGTTGGACGCCGATGGGGTCGTCAAGTAAAGCCTGCGGCGTGAAAGTAACAATGCCACCTAGACATATGTGACATAACGGCATGAGTAGTCAAAAAGCGAACACAAAGGTGCAGAGTACCACAAGGAAATATTTCACGGATTCCCCAGAACTCTGGCGCAATGGTTTCGTGGGTTCCATAGGTGTAAAACTGCACAAAGAAAGAGGAGGAGATAATTTCAAGGAATCCAGGAATCTTCTCAAGACATTGGAGAGCCCCCACGTGGATAAAGATGATACGAGCGTCACGAATACGGGAGTGTTTTGTCCTGCATTTCTCCAGGATTTTGAAGAGGATGATGGTTTCCAATCCGGGCTTCTTCCTGGCTCCGTCTCCACCTTCAAACCAAACGCTAAAAGTTCGTTCATGTCCGTCATCAGATAAGTAAGTGTGTAATGATCGAGGAAATTTCAACAAGCGGAGTCCAAGGTGATAACGGGGTTTATTACGAACTGTTAGCATCCACTGGGTTTCGTCCTTGATAAGAGGGTCCAAGTCTGCTTGAGCAGGAAGGTTCCTGTTTGCAGGATAGCGATGATGCCTTGAGAGCTGGCCTGAGGATAAAATCCAAGGAACGAGGGCAGCCACTAAACTTCCAGCTGTCTGAACCTCAGAAGGTGGTTTCAATCTGGAAGATACGAGACGAGTGGTATGGTGGAAAAAAATGACATGCCCGACAATCAGATTGTCAAGGAATACAGGCATAAAGATGATCTGCCTCTGTCGGTGAATACCAGGACGAAATTGTAACAATGACATACCTTTTTCATCTTGGCCAGATATAAACTAAATATTCCAAGGGCCTCAGTGTCTAAGTTTGATCTGGGACCAAGCCGAGCAAATTGATGGACCCCCTGGCAAGCGGAGAGTACTAGATTAAGATCCACAGCATCATGAAAGGTGGTAAAATGTAGACGGTCCATGTTAGCCATCACTACACTGAACTTAAGACCTCCATTGACAAATGCCGTCACATCACAAAAGGTGACAGCAAACAAAGGTCTCGAAGGGTCCGTCTCAGAGAAAACGTCGCCAGACCATGTCCATGCAGGTTGTACATTTCTAGAATGGATTCAGGTAAAAACAAGATTGATAATACAGTAGGCATACTTGGGAGCTGGGGTTGGAATTGGAATTAAACCTGGCGGAGGCTGAGGTTCGAAGGGCTGTTCCTCTGCGGGCCTAAACAAATGAGTCTGTGTAAATAGCATCCCACCAAGGATAAATTCCATACTGAAGAGGTCCAGCAAGACTACGTATATCTATATAAGGCATAAATTCAATTTCCATCTTGAACCACTTACGCAGGGGGCATTACTTCTCGCAGGAATACATCAACTGCGTCCGTGTGTTTGCTGTGTAACGATGCCACACGTTCTGGTAACCTGGCCAATTGCAGAATCCATGCGTTAATAATTGTTACAACAGACCTTAAGAAATGAAAGATGAAACCTTTCCCCGTCGGTATGTTCTTGATTTGGAGGCAGAACTACACTTGACGTGGTAGGTATGGCTTGCATAGGAGGAGGCCCAGATACCGGACTATTTGTGATCATGGCAGATGTCGGCAACGAGCTCTTCTTGAAGCTAAGAGGTATTAAACTCGTAGAGGACGAGGATCGGGGGAGAGACAGCTGATTCTTGGTTTTGGAAACAGGGCGTGATATACCTTTGGCTTTGGGCGGTACTAGGGCGAGCGCATCTTTCCAAATTTGTTTCTTCGTTGAAAGGCTACTCATGGAAGTATTTTTTTGTGGGAGTGCCCCGTGAACTTTGTCTTTAGTAGCAGAGTGTTGCGAAACCGATGGCAGGGGTAGCATTGGTGGAATCGGCGCAGGCAATGGTGCTGGTGTTGGCAATGCTCGCGGAGCAAGAGCTGCTTCTGGTTCGGGTTCGGGTGAAGAAAAAAGAGAAGCAGCCCAATTCTGTTCTGATTCGTGATAGATGCACGAAAGGGATGTAGAGATTCACATACGTCGTCCGAAGTAACCACTTGATGCCCTAAAGGCTGTTGGACTTAGCAATAGGAGATTCTCATAGAACAGAGACTTACTTCATTGGAATTGGTATTAGTGTCAACAGGAGAGTTTATTCTCGCTTTCTTGCGAAGGGGAGGTTTGACGAGGGTAATATCCTTAAGGGAATCACTGAAAACTCGTTTCAGGTCGAACAAAAAAACAAAGGTACATCGTCTGAATTTTGCACCACCACCTCTCGTTTCCGCTTTGCCATGAGAGGTAGGTCATCGGAACCTTCGTCTGATATCGCCAGACTCTGAAGAGATGATTAATTGATATGTCATAACAAACAAGGGCTCAGATACATTTGTCCGAGATTTAGTGGAAGTTGATCGTCTGGACGCTTCTCCTGGTGTTTTCTTCTTTCTCTTTTCAACCTTCATCAGTAGGATTATATTCGAAGTCTCTCGGAACTCACTGTTTTCTTTTGACGATCACGATCGTCCTTTTCTCTTTGTTTCCGTGACCTCTCTTCAGCTTCGTACTCCTTTCGGAAAAAACGCTTCTCTTTGTCTGTGAAAGAGGAAAAACCCAAAATAGTATGCGAGAAGAACCACTTAAGTCTAGATAAACTCACTAATCCATTTCTCATCGGCCGCGACCTCATAGCCTATATCATAATCGTTATCATCGGTACCAACGTGTGCCCAAAAGCTGGCAAGGAGGCGTTGACAGCCTGCTACGTTTTCCTCTGGCTCCCAGCTTCAACGAAAAGATCAGAACACTGTACACGTTTTAACATATTGCACTGCTTACCTATTGTGCCTTGAATCATAACCAGCCCACTGATTGAACGTTCAGCATGATAAGAGAAAAGTTGGAGAATATAGCGTAGACCTTCACTAGATACTCCTAGAGTGAATCAGGGCTAATTTATCGAAGACAAACCAGAAAGCAAACCCATTTAGGTTTTCTAAGTTCCTTATGTTTCCTTTTCTTCTTTCGTTTCGAAAATAAGCCGTGCTCCTCTTGATCTTCATCATCGCTCGACGGAGGCGCAACGCGCGCTTTGATTATCACCTCTGGGAAATAGTAAAACTTTGACTATTCTCGATTGTATGACCGGTGCCGCGTACCAACGTGATATACTCCATCGGCTTCTTCAGCCATATGAAGAATTGGCCGTGGTTCTGAGGCCTCTTTGATCGCGCCTTAGATTGGGAGAAATTACTTAGTGTTCGATATTGTTGTTGATTTTGAAGTATTAATTATTTTCGCGATACATAATAACAATATATATTACATAATGATAAAAGATTAATTCGAGCCATTGTATTGTTCCAGTTCAGGAGTTGGGGCTTTACTACGTAGTGCATTAATGACCTTCAAACGTTGCACTAAGATAACCGTTAATATCCAGGTAAAGGAATGAAAGAATGGAAAATTGTACTATAGTCGTATCTCAAATGCTCGTCACCACCTTCCTCATCAGAATCAAGCAAGGGATCTGTAGTGGTGACAATATGCCATGCTTCTGTAATCAAATCCGTAAGGATAATGTAGATGGAAGCTGGTATATGACCTCTTACGTTCCAACATGGACCTTGGGGGTGTAGACAACCTCTGCCGTCGCTGCCTCATGTACTGATCCAGAGTAGGAGCGAAAGCGCCTGGGCTTGACGGGTATGGTGAATATCGAAGACGATGTTGTCGAGTGTTTCCCATAGACTCTAAGGTTCCATTGGAAACACGACTGGATTGGCTGTTGATTTGGAGCTGGAATTGTGAGTGATCATGATGCTTTATCTGCGGATGCTGATACTTGGCACGACCTGAAGTGCCGGGAAAGCTTGAATTAGGTATGTTTTGAAAGGATATGAACACAAACTTGAGTCAATGAGGTCGTGATTTTCGTCAGTATGGAGAATAGTATGGCTCAAGTCTTTGCTGTTTTCCTCCTTGAGCTGTGAGCTGTGGACAATGGAAGGAGTCTTTATCTCTTTAGTATTTATGTCCTGCTTTCCCACAGCCCGCTTGATTTTTAGTTTGAAGCTTTCCCGAGTCGAAGCAGAGCGGCTATCTTCATCTCCAATACCAGTTGTCCTCGTACCCGACATTTTATTGTGTTTGGATAACTCCTTCGCACCTTGCGTCTTCAATATCTCAAGCCTTTGCAACACGAGTTTGTCGGCTAATATTTTCTCTTCTTCCGAATCCACATTTTCCTGAGCGATTTCGGTGTCGGAAAGGTGAACAAGTGTGGGAATGTTACCTCGTCTGCTATCTGCGAATGGATTAGTTGGCCCTTCATTATCATAATCATCGTCGTTGTCTTCAACGGAAGATTCCAGATAGTGGTAGCAGAGCCAAAGAAAGGCGCGGGCGCGACTGAGTGATGAGAATGTCTCGCATATGAAAAGGTCCGTAAAATCCAGTTTCTCACTGAAGTGAACGCGGCCAATCGGCTAAGAATGATAGATTTCAACAAAAAGCGTCAAAAATCAAGTTACCACGTACTGCCGAGTGGTTGGCAAAGACAAAAATAAGGTTCATCACCGTGGTAGAAGGGACTTGTCCTGATTTCTACAATATACAAGGTGTGTAAGACGCAAGGAGACGTAGGTATAAGGACGAAAGTTCTCACAACTCGAGAGAGGATATCGGCTGGTGTGGAGGGCGTAGGACCACTTCCCAAGTTAGCCGATTTAAGTATGTGTTTAATACGCGGTGCGTCTTGAAGGTTTCCTGTCGTCCTCTGAAGACAAGGGATTGGGTGATAGGTTCGAATAGCAGTCTTCATTTCGGGGAAAACTGTGGAATTTATAGTTAGACGAGCCAGTAGTCAATACTAACATATCTTGCGCACAGCTCATAGTTGTGTTGACCCGTCCTACATTGACGAGGAGCGCGAGCATGGCGAAGTCCTCTGCAAATGTTGCAGATTCAGTCATTTTGTCTTTCAGAGCTTTTGTGGCCTTTTGCGAACATAGGATGGTCCTTATGTAGAGGTCCCGGAAAGTAACCTTCGCGGCAGAGTCCCCAGGGGAGTAGGGGTCAGTGAATACAGCCTGCACATCATGAAAGATATGATGGAGTACGTCATATTGGATATCAAAGCGAGTGAGAGGCTCTCCGTCCGTGCGCTTGAGGGCTGTTGTCCGTTTCTGAGTAGACGGACTCGCGCGTCGCGACATGACCACAAGTGGTACACTCACGTGGAAACCTGTAAATGATGCAGACCATGCTCCGATATTCATATTATATCCAATAAAAGGACAAGAATGTTCTAAACTAAAGCGGATCAAAACTCCTAATATCAAATAACACAAACCCATGTGTGCGGTCGAAGAGACAGTGACGTGAAAATTGGTACAAAGAAATAACGAATGCATATTATGCAGGGTATGCTTGAAGACTGGTATCCAAGACAAAAAATAGCTGGAAAGAGTTCTCTATAGAACGCTAATCCTCTAGAGAAGCATTTGGTGAGAGGAAGGCGTTATAAATTCAAGGATGCCTACCGGATGTCCAAAAGGAAAGTACGTTCTCGAAAACTTCCACGACTACGCTACTTCTATACATCAGCCCGTGATCGGCTCCTTTGACGACCTTGACCGAACATTTATCTTCGCCCATATTACTAGCCATCCATCGAACAGCGTGCTCAGCTATCTTCTCATCCCTATCGCCATACCAAACCTGGACATGATGAGGATACGAAGAGTAAGAGAATCCCCATGGCTGGTTGTCGTGATTGAGAATTTGTAAGAGGTCGTTGTGGGTGCCTTTCGCTGATTCAGCGTGCGATGCAGCTATGAGCGCGTTGCCTAGAGCTACTTGGTGTGCATTGCCAGAATCCATGCTTGCATCAGATGCAGTGATGTTGAACAATGGCGAGGAGGGCATTGACAGAGCAATATTCGGCGAACTAAAGGATATTGATCTTCGTCCAGCGTTCCTATCACAAAACATGGTTGTTGAGTGCTTTGGTGGCGTGGATGCAGATGCATCTTTATCGGAAAGGGAGACCTCTGAGTGAGTTGGAGGCCAATCAAACTCTCCCAAGCCAAGTCCGACTTCGACCTGCAGCGAAGGAGGGAGTTGAAAGCTGGTAGATTCGATTTTCTTCTGAGCATTCCTGCCTTTTAAAGAGCCCATTGATCGTAAAGCTTTCAACTTCTTTCCTGCCTTGAACGATTTGTCCTCAGATGGCGATTGCGGGGAAGTTGAAGGGCCTTTAAAACGATCGAGAAAGCCTCGCGAAGTCTTTCTCTTATTAATATTAAATCGGTTATTGTCACCCAAATGATTCTGAGAGCGTGGACCTCCTGCACCAAGCGTGCTCCGGCTTTCAAAGCGACCTTCAAAATCTCGTAGATCGTCGTAGTCACTGAATGTACTCGAGCCTAAACTGGGGCGAGATCGGGTTTCATGCGTGGTCATGTATAGAACATCAAGAGTGCCATTCGCTTTAGGCGACGAAGCTTGGCCTTCAGACGACGACTTCGCAGCGGGCGGAGCGTTGTAACCAATGCCCTCATAGGTGATCGCAGGAGGCTTCCCTATCATCCATGCTTGAATTCTCCATTCTGCAGCCTGAGCTGTTTTCAAAATGCCATTGGGAACATATTTCAACCATTTATATCCACCTATCCACAGTCAAATCGATAGATGCAAAGAATTAAGCAATAAAAACCTTACTGTTTTCACTACCGCCTACCCAAGGAGCCAATAGGCAGATTGAACCACGTATCCGGTCTGGAAACCTATTCGCGAAAGACAGAGCGTAAGGTGCACCAGCTGAATGTGCCATCACGCTACATTGCCTAATGTGCAAGCGGTCAAGGACCTCTTCTACTACTGATGCCCACTGCATAACCCCCTTTGCTGATTTTGACCTAGACTCTGTTCTCCCAAGGCCCCACCTAAAGATATGTTACATAATTTTCGAACTGAGGCATGAATGTAGCGTTCAAACGCACCGATCAATTGTGATTAGCCTGAGATTCAGTATTTCGGCCATTTCATCATACAAGCCCATGATGTGCCGCACACAGCCCAGTCCGAGAAAAACGACGACAGGATAGCCTGTCGAACCACCAAGATCTGATAGACTGATTGTCAAGGGCTCTTCTGTCGATGCGTGAGGTGATCGTGTAAGACTGAGCAAGGTTGTCAATCTCGCTGAACGCAGGTACTTTACTACCTCTTGGGAACTAGTAGGAGACTTTGTTAAAGAGACGAAACTAGCAATAGGAGAAGCAGGATAAGGATTTGAACAAGTTGAAGATGTATATATGGATGGAGCACCAGGGTCCGAGCGGGGAGAACGAGTGCTGATGTTGTCAGATAAAATGGACTGGCATTTCATAAAAGATGAAGGCGGCGGCGGTGGTGGTGGTGGTGGCGGTGGATGGGATTTATTGAGAAGTTGATTACGTAGTGTTCGTTGCACTTCATCGGCCACACTGTCGATGGAAGAACGAGATATAAAGCCAGTTTCTTCCTCCGGCAAATCAGGTTTGGATTCAGATTCTGCCTCGTGAACCATAGCATGACTTTGGGTGTGTGCATAGTATGACGAGGAACAAGAGGTAGATGGACGTGATCTTGCCTGCCCTGCTAGAGGAGCATGGGTTCGAATGATCTCAGATATTGAGGGGACAACACTTTTTATTTTGTCGACAGCTGGGTTCAGAGGCGTTGTGTACATTGTATTGCTGTTCTGCTGTTCTGACACTAGCGAACTAGTAGTGAGAAAGGGAGATGTTTCCAAGCTAGAAGGAGTAGGGGATGGGCGGCTGCGACGTGGACGGGTACTCACTCCGGAAATCGTTACAGGAGTCTCATCTTCTGCGTCGGAGTCGCTCGAATGGCTGAAGGCGTTGTTGCGTTTGGAACGCCGTTGATACTTTCGCCCTCCCAGAACAATGCCTGGTGGAGGAGTCGGAAGGGGCGGGTGATAAAGAGGATGATGTCCAGGAACCCCAAATCTGGGTCGATTGGAGAGACTCAACGTGTGAGATAATATGTCGTCTCCTCCATTCATACCGTCTACAAGGGCGTCCATCGTTTCAACGCCAGCAATAGGTGCTGCAACCACGACGGGAAAGTGTTCAAAAGATTCTCCAGATTGATATGAGTCCACTGGGGTATGAAGAGGTGTTTCAGTATGCTGAGTGGACGAAGAGCCGGAAAGTCGAAGCTGAGGGACCGAACAACCGGAGGGGCCAGTCCTTGAACGCAGACGTGGATGCTGGGTAGGAGTTGTCAGAGCGCCCAAGTCGCCTGTAAAGCCAAAAGTGGGGAACACATATGAACGTTCTGGAGAATCTTGTCGGGAAGAAACTGGTGTTTCGAGTTGTGGCGACGTCTTAGTCGATGGGGAACTTCGATGGCTGTTGGCGGAGCGGCTGTTGGTGATAGACTTCGCTCTTGGACATGCATCAAGATGAGTTGGAACCGAAGTGCGCATCGATGGCTCCCAAATACCGGAAATCACGTTGGTCGTAACTAAGGATGATGATTTATCCTTTCCACGTCTGAGAGACAGGAATGACGAGCTGCGACGTGGGACCCGTTGGGATGACTTGTTTGGAGACCCGGGTACGGGATGAGAGTGAAGGGCCGCGTTCTGCATTGGCTAAGGCGCATGGGCTGATTGATAAAACGAATGTCACTTCGAAGGAGAGTTATCGCAAAAAAATTGCGAACGAAAGGAACGCTGGCGAAACAACAGAGCGCTCCGTAAGTGCCTGTTAACGTCACCTTGGACGCCGTCCGGTTTCGTCCTCCTGCGAAGGGCTAGCTTGCGGCGTGAAAGATTAACAGATAAGTTTATGACACCCGATGATAGTCAACTTTCCATCAAATTCCTATTTGTTCATGCATGTCATGTCATACTCAATTCTATCAGAACTTGAATGAGGTAAATTATGCGTTGGTACAAGACAGTATGTATATTGTGATAGACGTATGGTAATCGATATGTGGAAAAAAGAGTAAAAAAAACATCTGCAATTCATGGAATCTAAGCTCGAGGTGATAAGTGAATCCCGCGGAGAGCGGCTGCTTGTATCAAATGGTCACATTCCTGGAATGAATCTAAAGACGTAGCCCATGGCAGCTCAAGGTCACGTAAAAGAGGGAGGTGACCATTTGTGATAAATGAAAACCAATCACTTGTCAAAGTCGCAACCATCCGGCCAGAGACGGCCAAGGTCTCCAAATTTTGGCAATATGTGCCTATAGAGGTCAGCGTGTCGATGTCAGCGTGAACACCACTGAGGCTCAGACTTCGGAGTGAAGGGGAGGGGTTCACAAATATAGGATGTTCCAACTGCCCTTCTACATCCACTCCGACCTCTAATATCTCGACGGAGCAAGAGTCGAGAATACATCTAATTTGTTCATCGAGCTCTGAGGTTTGAGTAGACTTGACACGGAGGCATCGAAGGTACGGGGTTTCGTGTAACAGCTGAGTGATGTAACCTCGGCTGAAAGCGACATGGTCGAAATGCAATTCGGATAGCGATAGTTGATACGGAATAGATGGATGAGATATATTGAGTTCAATATCGTTGAGGTGCAGATTCTTCAGGTTGCAAAACTGGAAAGCTATCGACTCATCCCAATCCAGTGATGGGCAATCAGCGAGAGAAATGGAGTTTGCCATCAAACTACCATCGATACGGAGGTTTAAGACAGATTGTGCATCCGTGATTCGGTGAAGAAATCGTTCCGCTCTGACAGATAGAAGGCCACCGAGGGTTATGCGTTGCAAACCCTCGATACCAAGGATCATATTAAGACTAGATCTGTCTTGAGAATCAACGGGTATACCGTCCGCTGGCAATAGCTGCAGTTCAACACCCTTAACGAGTGTAAGTAACGAAGGGTTGTCGGAAAAGGTACGAGCGAGTCTTGTAGACGCCCGGAAAGAATGAACGGTGGGAAAGGCAAATAGTCTTCGCCTTACGGGTCCAAGCCATGAAGAGGAGACTTGGGCGAGCTGTACAAGATCTCGTGGCCACCAGTGGTCGGAACTTTCGAGGATTAGGTAAACGAGGTCGTCAACGAAATGTGAACGTTGCGACTGGTTCGAAAGGCTCATTGTTGGGTACGTTATCGAAGAACTGGTGAATCTGTTAGGTAGTTGTCGTCGTTTGAAATGTTACGTGTTCCTGGTGGATGGTATATATCAATCATCAAGTGATCGGATGCCTCATTTAAAGACCCCCTAAGACATATTTGGCTCAGAGCCCGCAAAGCCCGCTATGAAAGTGGATTGAGCGGACTTGTACACATCGTACGTTACGATGTTACTATCCTGATATCTACTTTCGCTAGATATATAAGGTTGTATCGTAAGGTTACATTATGGACCATATAAAAGTCTTGTTATTTGAAAGGTCACCAACAATGAACTTATGACCCCGGTCAAGGACAAACATATGAATGATCCCTCCAAAGTGTGAACAAAAAGGCATGTGTCGATGATAGCACACAAAGTAGGTCCCACTGTTTCTCTGCAACGCTTCGAGAGACTTGACATCAGCTCGCGAAGGCCTTCAAACGTTCTCTTGGAAAAGTAGATCCTGAGGCCTTGAGGCCTGATGAGTTTAACTACTCTGAAAGTTCGTGACCTCACGAAAGGTGAAAAGCAAACTTCTATTTCCATCTTTCGACATCGCCATTCTTTACATCCCACCTATGTTATCACGACAAAAGTCAGAGACAGCGAGTCGTCTGACAGTTGTGAAGACAACTTAGTGCTAAACCATGCATCAGCCACGCTTTATAGTAATGACAGCAAATACAGAGATAATCTTTCACGACACCATACTTTGTACGCGAACAAATACATGTAGTACGGACCTCGGCTGTTCAGGGTAATCGAACCTACCACGACATAAGCATTTTCTTTTCGCGACACAAAACCAAATTTGTTAATACCGATTTATCCTGGTTGCATAGTCAGCCTAGGTTCTCACAGTATTCGAAGGAATGTCAGTAGCATTCGGTATGCGACCAATTGCATGTAGTACTGGCCAGGCTTTGGTTCGGTCGTCTATATAAGGACTTACTGGGGTAATTCTACCTACCTGTCTGCTAGCTACCCTACCTATATATGAAGGTGATCAAGGCTACTAAGGAGAGGGAACTAGTAGCTAAAAAAAGTGACTATGCGGAATGTGATGGGTACAGACTATTCTACACACCAAAGGATTACAGCACTGAGGTCAATCTCGGTAAAGCAGTGCGGCAGGCAGTGATTAACATTGGTCAGTAATGGTAGCTTATTGCGGAAGATGATTGCAGTGATAAGTTGATCATGTGAGCAAAAATAATAGAAGATTGGAGTATATGTAATAAGGTTATACAGTACTGGTAGCAGAGCTACCCCAGGAGAAGAGTTGGGTTTATATAGTGAAATGTTCCCATCACTGCGATCACTAGCGCTGTCATCGCGTGCTCAAGAACTTTTATTCCAAACGTTGCAGAATGTCAGTAGGCGCCCAACGCTTCTACTTGCCTATAGCCCAGCGACCGTCGACATCATGGCCCCGATTTTTGCTCGCGTTGTGTTTTTGTATTATGTTCAATTTCGGATGTCTTATGGTTCACGGTTCTCAAGTTGTATTCCTCATAACTTTGCGGCTTCTTCCATTCAAGTGGTCCAGCAAGCTGTATGATGAAGGCATTCGCTATACAAAAGGAGCCTTTGGATGCTTGTGTAGTGAGGAATACCTCTGACTGATATCATCAGTTTTTTCAGTGAATTTGAACTAATGTACTTACAGTCCTAATGTGCCAGTGGTTTGCACCCACTAGTCTACGTCTTAGTTTTGAGACAGAAGGGAAGGGAAGCTTCAGTGCAGAAGATATCGAGAAATTGGTCGTTAGGAATGAAGCAGGGGACATCGTGTCACTGAACCTCCCTACCAAGTTTGTTCTGATATCTAACCATCAAGTGCGGTGATTTATTTCATGATTGCGTGTCTTTGGTCTTAACAGCTCTTTAGATTTATGCTGATTGGTGGTACGCATGGTGTCTCATGTATTTCATCGGCGTCCAAGGGGTGCATCGCTATGTCTATATCACATTGAAGAAAAGTCTGCAATGGATCCCTATTGTTGGTTGGGTGTGTTGAATGTTGTTTCCTGTGTTTGAATATATCTAATGTCTACAAGGGAATGCAACTCTATGGTTTTATCTTTCTAGCTCGCTCTTGGGCTTCAGACCGATCACAACTTGCTTCACACCTGTCTGCATTGGGTAAGCGTGCAGAAGAAGAAGACAAGCCATTTTGTTTCTTGCTATACCCGGAAGGAACACTTGTAAGCCCGAACACACGCCCTATTAGCAAAAAATTTGCTGAAAAAGAAGGCATAGTGAGTACTGAACAAGTGCTAGCTTACTACGATGGCTGGTATCTACCTTATTGACATGGTTTCAGGCAGATCTGGATCATCTTTTACTTCCCAGGTCGACCGGTTTATATTATAGTCTACGGTCTTTGGCTCCTCGAGTACCCGACCTGAAACTGATTGACCTCACCGTGATATACCCTGGTACGTCAGTTGTTGGTAGACTTAGGGGCTGATTTTGGTTCAAATGAAACTTACAATTTTCAGGGATTCCGTCAAAGGGATATGGTCAAGACTACTATACTCTCCGTTCCATCTTCATGGATGGTATTCCGCCTCCGGTCATTCACATACATCTTAAAATGTTCGACGTTGCAACGGATGTTCCCATTGGTGACCTGACATCAGACACATCCATCTCAGACGAGTTGTCGCGCCAAGATGCTAATGTCTTTGAAGAGAAGAAAACATTTGATGTGTGGCTCCGGGAACTTTGGCAGGAAAAAGATGACTTGATCACTCGGTTTATTGAAACGCATTCTTTCCGCGTAGGTGGCATGTGTCCAATTGAGATCCCTGTAAAGTTGAGGCGGAAAAGAGAAGTGCTTGACGCCTTTTGTTTCTTCTTACCAGCAGGCATTGGATATCTGTGGGGCATGGTACGACAATAGTTATAGCTTGCACGTTGCGCAGTGTCATATACATGTCGCCTGAAAAATGGCATTACAATTACGAACTGGAAGCCTGGAGTCTTTGCTCCTCAATTTTTTTAACCATGAACAGACTGGTGTCCAGGAATCTTTCCACGCAATTGGCTAGACACCTTTCTTCTCCATACGAAAATCGAGTCGATGGCGTGCCAGTAATACACCTACAGGGTTAAATGAAGATCTCTCTATCAAGAAGATAGTAATCAAAACATACTTAGTCCAGCACATGCTTGTCAGAGAATGAATGGAAGAGTTGATTTTAGCCTTTATTTCATTGAGATGACATCCACATATGAAAAAAAGCCTCACCTGTGCTTGCTCTTTCTCCAGAAAGGTGCTTAACTCTTTCTAAAAGGAAGTAAGTGGCGATGGTTCATTGGCTGAGCATGGTGGACAAACTCGAGTGGCTTCATCGAAATTTTCCATAGTGAAGGGATGGTCGCAATGTTGTGTTACGTAATGTGTCGGGAGAGTAGTTTGATTTACTTATTTATTAACGGCATGCGAGATCATCGATCATTAGTAGGTAAATAGGTAACGTGAATTCACAAAATGCCGTCTCGTGCTCCTTTTCTCCTCAAGTCCTCACACTCTCCATATGGCCGCTAGTGGATCTTCCACAGTATGGGCAGATGCAACTCCTCCGTAAGCATTACTTCATTCTATACTATCTGTCACTAACCTCTTGATGAAAGTGTTGGCTATCTCAGTCGCAAAGCTTTACCGATAAAACGCCACGATGCAGAGCCTCTTACCCGCGAGGATGTCCAGTTTGATTTGCTTCATTACATTTTCTCCGACTGTAACGCCGTGTTCACCAACCCGACACCTGGTGGCAGCCCATTGTCTGGCACAGCTCATAAAGTCACTTTTGCGGACTTGTACATCTCTGCACTCTACAATTCGAGTAAATGTTCCAAAGTGCTTAGGGAGAAGATGGTCGAAACCCCAGCATTTGCCACGGAACTTGCCAAGATATCTCTGCTAACCAATGTTGGACGAATCAATACCACAATGGCCTGTAAGTCGGCCATGCATATTCAGCTTAGCCATCATCTCTAAACCTCCAAATTCTAGTTTTTCCCGAAATGAAGACGGCTCTTCGGACATATCATCCAGTACCATCTCTACAGAAGACAAATGGAAATGCGCAAGATGCACCCAGAATAAAAAATTGTCTTAAAGCGGCTCTCCTTCCCACTGAAATCAAGACTGTCCCTCCCTCTTCCCCAGACGAAATTATGGACAGAAGAGTGAGCAATTTACTTTCTGGGCTATGGCCTGTGCTCTGGATTGAGATTATTGACACATAATACCTACGCACGTTAGAGATCAGGTCTACGTCCTCCAACAACGATTGTTAACCTGGTCTTTGTTTTGGCCAACCACGCTGCTGTAAGTTTCCTTCATATACGTGCGTTCGTTGCCAACGTCTTTCTAGCCTCTGGCTAGTGTACATTTCGATGGAGTACTTAACTTCCTTGATCTTTTCCTTCCGAACAGGGGTTTGGCGTCGACTGATCGTGCCAGGGCTTTTCTCTGGCTTGCATACTTCTATTTAGAATCCAGCGAAAGTTCTAATCCCTTCGATGATGATTTTTCACGCAAGCACCTAGGCAAAGCACCTCTACTACGTCAAATGACAGAACAGCAGAGAAGGATGGAAAATGTGGACACGACTGAGGAAATGAGTTGGGGAAAGAAGATGTCAGCCCAAAGAAATGTCTTCCTCCAGAAGCTCGTGAATTCGTTAGACGATGAAAAGAAGACACGAGCTTCTCCACCCACAGTGAGAGGTTTTGTTTCAGGTCCGTCCCTTTGTGAATCCATTCCAAAACGACGTTTCCATGCATTGTAGTGAACGAGACTACCCTTCGTCGCCCAAAACAACTACATGACGAAGGTGCATTTATGTATTATGTCCCGCAGTATGATTCTCCTCCGGATAACGATGGTGCAAAGAAAAGTGAGGACCATTCTACAGACAACATTACGGAAATCAGCTAATTCATCTTAGCTGCACCGCTGCAATTACAGTCGCATCCACATCTATCTCGAAATGTCCATGTAGACCCAGTGGTTTCTCGTCCTCAGACACGCACGATGTTGCAACGTTAGCATACCTTCCTTTATCCAGTGAACCTTGTTAACGTCCTATTTCTGTCCTCAGAGGCATGGCATGTTGTTACTACCACTGACCCTCTGGTCGATTCGGACGATGATTTAGAGCACGCCGACGAACACGTTCTTGTGGATTACAGTGAGTCTATTATACTGTTCACGTTGGATCTAGGTACTAAATGTCGATTTCCAGCTCGACGTGTGCAAGTACTGTCGCACATTGAGAAAACTGTCTTCAGACCTCATCACTTGAACCCAGACTGCTAATTTGTTTTTGGGTACAGATTTGTCTCTGGACCATCTTGGATTGCGAAGACTCTAATTATACTGAAGTACTTACTACAATGAGAATCGATACCATGCACTAAATATATCCTACTTCAAAACTATAAATTGAGGTGCCACAAAGACAGTGTCTGTTGAAAAATTGTTCGACATGGTTTGCAGAGGTAAAGACATTGTTTGTGATTTTCTACCTTGAAAACTCTGAGACCAAATCAGAAGCTTTCCATGTGGTTAAAGACCTTCTGGAAGAGTCAGAACGGGACGTTTGAACCCAGCGCGACCGCGCAGCGGGAGAGATTTCCCGGGGCGCTGTGTCGCTTCCAACTAGCCACAGCTTCAGGCTCTGTTCGGTCAAGACGACATTCATGCACACTCGTCCTACGTCGCAGAGTCGAAAGCATGTTGTTCGCTCGACGTTCCCGCGAAGAGAGTGTCAAAGAATTAGATTGCGTTGAATGAGCCATCGTCGCCTTGACCGGAAGTTCAAGCGTGCCGCGAGACTTTCGCAATTCGGCGAATAATATCTCAGTAGAGTATGTAGCATCACGGATGGGCATTTGCAATCGGCCCACACAAACCTGTAGTCGAGGACGATGTGAAACGGCAACCGGACATGAGTCCAAATCAGCACTTTCGTTGATTGATGAACAAGCAGTGCGGCATGTCATACGAGCAGAGATTTGATCAAGCGACGGAGGTAGTCTGACATGCGAGGATGTCCCCTTGACCTTAGTATCCTGAAAATTATGGAAGTCAACCAGCTCGACCCAGGGCTCATGGCCGGAAGACATGGCGCCATACTTGGCATCTGGACTTCGTGATTCGTACAAGGCATGAGGTGACACTCGCTCAGGGGAGGGAAGAGAGTCGTCGGAGATGGCAGAAGATTCGGACAGCGTCGTTGCGATCAAAGTTGCGTTAGGGGATTGGGAGGCGAGCACTTTTGAAAAAAACATTGCACGCCGTTGAACTGTGTGATGTATTAGTTTGGCATACGGATGTGGAACTATCTCCCAATCTCCCAACCTTGCTTGTTTTTATGAGCCTTAAGAGTAATCTCCTTGCGAAGATCGCATGCCTTCTTGGAGCCTATCACAAGGTTCCTTCTCTCTTTGGCTGCCTGGATTGAAGCCTCAAAACGTTCCCGCTCGAGGCCTTTTACAGGTGCTCTATCATTGTCGAAAGGATGAAGGGGAGACAATGGTTCTAAGGTCGGAGGAGGAGTCAAATGTACCGAGCGGAAGGTATTATTGTTGTCACTAGACGCAAAAGGAGAGTGTGGTTCAACAACTGTTTCCTCAGGAGATGCGAACGAAATGCAGATCTCAGGAGGGGGAGACGAGAAATCCATCGACATGAAAGGGCCGAAGAAAAGGTAAGGGAAAGTTGAGACAGCAGGCGACCAGCACCAAAGGAAGGGGGCCCGAAAGTTTAATAGCACGCCAGCCTTCAAGTGAAGAGGTTATTGTAAGATTGAGATTCATTTTCAGAACTTCATCAGTTTGGCTATGCAAGTGTTGGTAACCATGTAACCTGTTGTGCATTGGCAGCTGCAGGCTTGATACATACTATCTATCTATGCTCAAAAGATTGATGTCACAGAGGCTTCTATTCACGAAACACCCTTATCTCCTTCTCACAGACTTTCAACCTTGACTGCCTCGCTCAGCTTTTCTCTGAAAAGCTTTTCAGCGTCCGTCCATACACGCGAGTTCGGAAACTCAAGCAGAGACGGGAGGAGATCTATACTGAACTGCTCTGACGCTTCCCGAGGTAATAATGTGGGCAGGTGGTCGATTGAAATCACAGAGAGTGGAGGATTTTCCGCTCTATTTTGTATTCCATTTTAAGCTGCCCATGAAAAAGAGAAATCATGACTCACCCAACTTCGACAGGAACAGTGGGCTGAGAAAACGTTGTGTTGATACCGTAAATGGGGATAGGATTGTACGGATTAGTAGTATCACAGCTAACATCTACAACAACGGATAGCCGCCGTGTCACACCAGCAGCGCGGATCGTCTCGTGATTAACAAAAGAAGGTATCTTTGAGGTAAGGTAGATGCAATTGACGAAAATGTCAACATCAAGGATTTCTTGGAAAGGACCTCCCTTCTTTGTTTCATCTAGGTCCCATTTAAGAATGTCGTCCCTGAAATCCATGAATTGGATTGCAACCATGAACTCGAGATGAACATACTCTTCCAAGCCGATCTTCCTGAATAAGTCGACAGCACCACGACCACACCTGCCCAGCGCACCAATGACCAATGCCTTAAGACCTTTGCCACTGCCTCCAAGACGTTCCCTGACAGTGCGAACCATCTCATCTTCGTTGCCAAAAGGGGTCAAAAGCCCAAGTCTGTCGCCCTTTTTTTCTGCAGCCAAAGCAAGGGCACCGGCCGCGGCCCCCGCAAAACCCGCATGGAACCCAAATGCAGCAACTCGTCGTCCAGTGGAATCGGTGAGAAACTCTAGATCGTACAATGTTCCATTGCCACGATAAAAGCGAGATAGAACCTTGGACCATCCAGCTTGTTGCTTGTAGCAATGCGCGAACTGGATATGAGTGTGTGGCAAGGGCTCAGTAGATTCTTCGAGTTCCTTTAATCCAATAATTGGAATATCTGTAGGCGCAGTGGACCAAGTATTGTTAGGAACCAATGTGCATCCGACTCTGTGAAATGTATTCCCTCAGATTACAATAGAATTATTATCTTTGACAAGCTTACGCTTCGAACTCTGCATCGTCAAAAATTCTCTGTTCATCACATTCGACGAAGATCTTGAAACCAGCATCAATAAGTTTCTTGCAGGTCGCAGGCGTGAGAGCAGATCTACGTTCGAACTCCTTTGTTTCACAGCGAAGCCAGAGCGATCTAGGGGACATTATAGATTTAAGTCAATGAGTCACTTTTTTTCGACAATCGCCTGCCAAATTTGATTCTATTTGTAATTGTTTGCTTTTCCTTAAAAGGTGACTAGGACTAGTGACTGTTTAACGTTTCATATTTAATGTGGAATCCAAATTTTGGTATATTTGTCACGATTTTTTGGATTTGGTATGCAAGTATGATTTAAGGCTTTGCTTCAGGGGCTTCAGGGCCTTGTACACGAGATTAGAAAGACGTTTTACATGAGAGACCTTGATGGAGACCTTGATGGTGAACACACACACACATATCGACTCGTCGCGAGGCTTTGAACGGTTACCATGCTCGAGGAAGGGCGCGAGCAGTCCAAAGATCCGCGAGAGAGCTTTAGGGTGAGAATTAAAGGCCTCCGCACACAAAGCATCCCCGATGAGTCAGGTATACCCTCCCAGGCGCAGCTCATCCTCGGCCTAGCCAACCCACCAGAGCTGTGACTGCAAGGCTCAGTGCAATACAACGGAAGTGGAAAGCAATGAGAGAAAAATATGATTAATAAGTTATTCATGAAGACAAAGATGTCGAAATACCGTAAATGAGACAAGTCAATACAGGGATCTCCATTTATTGTTTGGAGGAATACCAGCCATCGGACAAGAGTTTTACTGAGCCACCGATGCGATAACTGTGACCGTGAGCGGGGCAGGGATAAATTTTTATTGTTGGTAATGGACGGGAAAGTATCCCAAGACGACGAAGGTAAAATGTGATCTTTGTATGGAGAAGTGTCGTCGGTTTCCGTCAAAGTGCAATCAATTCCGGCGGCATGATTGGTTTTGGTTCACGGGATACGGAAAACAATTGCATGGCGGTCGCCGACGTTGAATTCGAAGCACGGTTAGACATTTGGGCTGGGACAGAATTTTAATGTGTAAGTGACAGATACCTCTCCTAAACTGCAAGCAACCCCAGAAAGCAGTCAAAGCAACAGCCCATACTGCGGCACCTATGGGGGAATCACGATCCAGATTATCATGCAGGGCCTGTAGATGTTGTAGAGTGGTTGGTTGACAAGATGGCCGTTTGTAAGGAATGCTCTCGCGGTCGACAGATTGCTGTAGAGTTTTCATCCAGCCCTAGTGGCTGAGTCATTCTGCACGATCAATTATGTGCGAGAGGCGCAGACCATTCATCCACATTTTTATGCATTACATATGCAAAAACCGGTAGCATCCGCCATGAAGGCAGATAATAGATTGATCGACGCAAGAACGTGTCCACTGGCTTCCAGCTCAGCGGGCATCCACAATGTCGCCAGTGGACATGCTGGGCAGTGTTAATGCCTGTGGAGGTGCTGAAGTGCTTCAGTTTTTGTATTCCCAACCTGTTTCTAGTTCCTGACGTAGAGTTAAGTAATAATCCAACCTGACCATGCGCAACGTGAGACGACGTGCGAATAAGTAACGAAACCAGACATACCAAAGCGCATTGAGGGACGAAGAGCTCGCAGCATAAAGTGAATCTGGACAAGGGAGATAATGATTGGGATGCGAAAGGAAAGGCCAGTGACGGTGATTTAAGCGCTGATCTAAACGCTGCCCGAATTTACCAGATCCATGTTTCTACCTGCAATGGACGTTCATGGGATCTTACCCAGATGATTCAGATGCATTGTCTGATTGAAAAAACCAGTGTAATACACTGACTACCTAGGATTACTGACGCCTTTACAGACTTTTAGACCATCTGTATAAATTCTCAGCTAGCTCAAGTTTCCCGATGTCGAAGCGTTTGAAATTGTCCAAACTAGATCCAGCCGTGATATATGTCTCACCATGATTCAGCGCCTCTAGAGTGACCTTGGTATATTCTTCCAGTGGCATCCAAAATTTGGATAACTTCTCTGTCGTCCCATATGCTAGAAACACGGTAGCCATCAACCAATCGAACGAAAGTCGTTCTACAATGGAAGTGACTTGCCATCATGAAGCTCGGATTCAACAAGACTGAACAAAATCAAAGACTATCATGGTTCCTAGAAAGGAAGACCCACGGTGGTATGACCTCCAGGACATGGACATTGCTTCCCTTAAGTTGGACCTGAAGAGAGGTACTGAAGCTATGGAGAGCCGCTTTGGAAGCAGAATAATTTGGAACATGAGGAGCCGGAACAATTGCAAGGCCAGATGTAACCGGTACTATGAGACACGGCCTTCCTTCTGTCTGTGAGAATGGCAGATTTATGTATCAGTATCTCATAGAGTTGATTCTAAAAACGTACTCCAAGCCTCAGAAAGTGTGGTAGGAATAGCGAAATGAGAGAAACAATGGATGTATAATTCACGTTAATTTCACTGGTAATTTCTGAGAAAACGTAGGAGCTCAGATACTTGGCAGGCAGAGAGGGGGATGGTTTCGTACTGCTCAAATTGACTTCTTGCTTGAAATCAAACTCATGCTGTGTACCGGCACATAAAATTATTGTATCCAGCTTTTGCATTTGATGAATGTGACGTTGACTACAAAGATAGATGACACACAATGGGATATTTCTGTAGAACAGTATCCGTAAAAGCCTTCAGGCCCTGTGCATCGGTGTCGAGATCAACTTGAAACGTTTGGAGTTTGAATTTAGTCAATTCGTTTAATCTACTTTGACGTCGGCCAGCTGCAATAACCTGTGGTCGCGATGGTAGGGCAGCGAGAGCAATGGCAAGAGCTCGGCCAATCCCGGATGTGGCCCCAGTGACTAGGATACATTTGCTGTCTTTAATACTAGGCATATGTGTATATGGTTTCAAAGAGAGTTTCAACTAATGGGTCAAACTGTTCCTGTCAACAGATATTGAGGTAAATTCATAGTCAAAGACGGAGAAATGATGCCTCTCACGGGCATAGGGCAAGAGTATCTATGACTCAGCGCTCTGTCTGGATGTTTTGATTACATATCTGAGTGTCGTCATTGGTTTTCATTGTTGGCAATACCGATGGCCGATCTCACTTCTTCTTCGACCACACCTGAGGAGAATCCGGCTGCGCCTGGTAGTAATAGCCCGGTGAGTGCTAATTGTTGATCAAGAATATTGCTCATGACTTCTTTAGTCCTTCATCGGTACTGCTGATGAGTTCAAAAACCAAGGAAACGATTACTTTCGGTTAAGTCAGTGGAACGAGGCTTTGGTCGCATACCAATCGGCCCTCAGTCATCTACCCAAAAGAACTCTTGAATCAGAAAAGGATGACCGCTCTGAAGGAGAAGAAACCGCTGTACACGATGTCGAACCTGTTTCTCCAGCGAACAACGACCAAGTCCCGACACAGTTAGATGCCGTTGCGAAACGTCGTGCTGTTCTCAATGCCAATATTGGAGCATGCTTTGTCAAACTCGTATGTATGAAATTTATCGCGAATCCCATTCTTCCAATTGACAATCTGTCAAGGCTGAACATAAGCAAGCTGTAGATGCCTGTTCTCAAGGTGCGCTCTTGGACGATAGGTTTCAACAACTGATCTACACGACATTTCCAGCCCTCTTGGATGATCCTCAATATGTGAAAGCCCTTCAAAGACGCGCAGCTTCAAATGAGATAATAGGTTCATGGTCATCCCTGACTGCTGCACAAGAAGGTGTGTTCAAATTTCTACTCGTTCAATTGAGACTCAACAAACAATCAAAGATTACAACACTTTAATCAAGCTCCTTCCACCAACTTCCTCCCAATTGCGCGACGTGCAAAGGTCGCTTGGGTTGCTGAAGCCTCGATTAGAGTCGGCCCAGAAACGAGAGACAGCAGAAATGCTAGACAAACTGAAAGGCCTTGGAAATAGTATTCTCGGTGCGTTGCGCATTTCATTCATATCTAAATAAGTAGTTCAAGTGATTCACTTGACACAGGGAATTTTGGTCTCTCCACCGACAATTTCAAGTTCGAGCCGAACGGGCAAGGAGGTTATTCATTAAACTTTCAGAGATAGTTCATTATCTACTTAACAATACCTGTAATTTTGAATGCAAGTGGGACAGTTAAGCAGCCAGAAAGTCACCAAACGGTAAGTCTGGACCTTCCGGACCGAAGGGATTCAAGTCAAAAATGTGGCGGGATTCCGGAATATTGTGAATCTATTCAAGGGCCAAACCTAATCTAGATATTAGTACAACAGTGGCCGAAATTCCGAGTAATTTTGCTGACCCTAGCGAGCAACCTTCCTTGAATTAAGGATATGGATACTGGTCCATGTATTCTCGAGTCGACCGAGTTATCAGCATTGTCACCAGCGATCCAAACATGACCCTTGGGTATAATGACGTGTTCTGTAGAAGGTGCATACTTCCCAGTTGGATCAACACACACTATATCACCCGGTAAACCAATAATCCTTTTGCAAATAACTCCCTCCGGTCTGTGTGGGGCTTGTAAGACGACAAGTTCGCCACGCGAAAGTTGTGGATTAAGCCAGTACGATAATCGGTCTTCAATAACAATCTCTCCTTTCACATCTATAGTAGGAAGCATTGACGGGCCGTGCGTCTACACTGTATATTGAGTACTGTACGGCAAAAGGATGGAATATATTCACAAAAGAAGGTCTTCCTATATACTGCGATATCAGGTGGATCGCACAGGCACCGTTGAATGACTGATTGAGAAGTAAGGATAGTATTACTGTACAAAAAAACTTCCAAGCGTACATGTAGAACCAATCCGCGAACGTAATTTCGGCGTTCTGAAAAGCTACTTGCACGGAGTCGATACGCCCAGCGCTGGATTGAAGCTCTCGCTAACCTCCCTAGCTCATGCAATGTGGGGAAAACCATAGACACATAAGTAAAAGTGGAGCCAGGACAACTTGAAGGCTCAAGCTCCTGAGAAGAATGGGATATTTGTCTCTTTGTTTGTGCCTGCGGAGTTCACAAATCTCATCGCACTCTTCGTCGTTGAGAAAGCTCCTTTTCGATAATGACATTCAGTCTCGACTTCATGCTATCATGTCTTCTTTCAAACGCAAGGGATCAGTAAAGCAAACGTCAGGGCTTCCTGCTACACGTGTTTCGCCGGCGACACCTCTGACGACTATCACTTCGACTGGTATACCATCCTTAGATGATATACTTGGTGGTGGACTGCCTTTATCATGTTCTATGCTCATTGCGGCACCAGACCTACATACTTCTTATGGCGATCTCGTGTTAAAGTACTTTATTGCGCAGGGTCTTGCTTCTCAACATCGCTTGTTCATCGTTGACGACAACGCTGAGGATTTGATGAGAGATATCATGTGGAGTCCCTCAGGAAGAAGTACAGTTACTTCGGACCAGGGTGAAGATGAAAAATTTGTTCAGCAGGAGGACCAGAAAATCAAGATAGCATGGAGATATGGACAGATGAAGCCATTTCAAACCACGATTCCCGCATCTTCGTCATCTGTACGTTCTGATGCAGTGATGTTCAGCCTTCTTGATATCTAACTTCCATTCGCAACAGTCGACTGATGATTATTGCCATACCTTTGACCTCAGTAGTCGCGTACCTACTCCTGTGATCGATAACGCACTTGCTTCGGGACAACTTTCATACATACGCGTGCAGTCATCTGGTTCGAGGCTGGTCTCAATATGCGAGGTCTTGAATCGAATTAAGGGCTCCCTAAAGTGCAATGCTTCGGAAGTCATTCGGATATGCATCCCTGTGCTTGGCTCTCCTGTGTGGGGTGAACTGAAACAGGAGGTGAGCTAAAATTTTTATCATGGAAGTTCAATTCATGATTTTCAGAATATTTTATATTTTCTACATTCACTTCGAGCTATATTGCGAGACCATCCAACTGCATGCGCTTCAATTAGTCTAGCTCCTCACCTCGCCACAGAACTGTGGGGTGGGAGGGGATGGCTTCAAAAGCTTGGTTGGGTGACAGATGCGGCATTCACGTTGGCTGCATTCTCCGGTCCGTGCTCTTTTTCCTTCACTTTGCATTGGTATGATAAATCATAACAATGTAGCTGATCCATCTTTGACGATGACCTTCCCGAATCATCACGGCCTTGTTGACATTCACACGTTACCCGCTCCTCACTCCATTGTTGCCCCGAGCGATAAGTTCTCCACGCTCCGAGGACTACGTGCTTCTGGACTGGGCAGTGGGGGTAGTGGCGAAAATAATTTAACATTCAAGTCGACGAGGAAGCGGTTAATTTTTGAGACTCTGCATCTTGACATTGAGGGTGGGGTTGGAGAACGTCGAACGACGCCTTCTGCCGCTGCCACGACTGAAACAAGCAAGGCGCATGATCAACCGCACGAACCTACAAGCGAGATTTCCGGGTTTGCGACTGTCCAGGTTGTCGTCGAAAATTCGGAAATTCCGAAGATAGTGGATGACGCGACTGATGAAAACGCCAAGAGACCAGAAGGGCGAGAAAAGAAAACTAAAAAAAGAGTCGCGTTCCGAGCAGATCGACCAGATTTGTATGATTTTTAAGCGGTAGACAATGACGACCTTGCAGTGTCAATCAATTGTTTGAGGGATAGATAGCTCCGATTACATTGAGGCATCAACCATGATAGTGCGGCGGAGTAACGATCATGTGTACGAAATCATGTACATATATTGTGGGCATGTCAAGCTTGACAACGAGCGCCCTGTCGTGATGGATGCTTGAGGGGTTTAAAGTTGGATCCGGTCATGAATGGTTCGCAGTAAAGTTTGGTACTACGGAGTGCAGCATCAGTATAGCCTATTTGACAGACCTTCTGTATTGTGCCTCTTTCTTGCGACCTCAAGAGTTGGCAATTGCTCAAAGAGAGGAAGACAGGATGTTTATGTGAGTGAAATCAATTGGAGCGTGGAAGAGTGATGGGAAAGTAGAGGCATGCACACTGTAGCCGACCTGGACCATTTCAGCCACACTCTCAGCAACTGACGACTTCAAGCTTCGAACACTGGTGGGAAAAGGCACTGCCAGCAATGCCGAAGGGATCATGGAGCGGTCAGAGTATTTTTTGTCAGATGGGGTCAGAGATACTGACGGTTGTGCAGATGAACAGGGAGGAGACCATCCGGGGGGGCTTCCACCGTCGCCCTTGTTACACAGTCCATACGGAGGCCCACGTCCCCCCGCGGTCCACCCGCCTGATGATTGGCTAGACCCTCCGTCTCTCTCTGCGACCGTCCACAACGCCCTCTGTCCCCCCGACTCCTCCCCCGCCGACTCACAGCCCTCCTTTGTGCGACCCCCAGACCCCCATATGCCCCTCCCCGACCCTTCCCAATTCCCTGATCCCTATCCCTTTCGCGCACCACATCACCGTCTTCCCAGCCTACCAGCCCTCTCTTCAACAAGCTCCTCGACCCGGTCCTCCGCCTACACCAGTTCTGCCAGCGGCCTCACACCAGGCGATTATGGCCATGTCCACGTCGCCTCTGGAGACGACGATGAATCTACTGTAGGCGTCGGCATCACATCAGATGCCGTAGTCCAGCTCCTCGCAAAGGACCCTACTGTTTCATCCTCTGCCCGCGCCATTCAATCGCGAGCCCCTGTAGATCAGAGTCGCTGGTCTGAATCCTACTCGAGTGAAAAGCCCTTTGTCAGCAACAGCAATGCAGGCAATATGCCAGAAAATCCTCCAAGGCTGCAACAAAAACCAAGCTACGACATGGGTTGGGTTGATGAAAGGGACGAGGTTGGTATGAGTGAAGAGGAAACTGACGATGATAATACTCTCGATGACGACGAAGACGAAGAGAAGGAGGAGGAGCGCACCTCTGCTGTTGTTATCGCCGAAGAGGGCCGTGGTCTGATTGTACAGGGAGATAATGTTCCAATAGCGCAGCTTCAAGTGCCACCTGGTAGGTCTTCCCCTCCAGCAGGAGACTGAGAATATATCTGACACCTTTAGGTACTACTCATCTTCTCATCGGATCTTCGAGTACACCAAATGCCATGCCCACCTTCCTAACTGCGACCCTTCCTCAGATCTGCCACAGTCTTCTAGCTCTGGACATTTCCACCAACTTTCTTGGCGCTCTGCCCCCAGTGCTTGCAGTATGCGAACGCCTTGAGGAACTCAACATCGCTTTCAATCCTCTTCGTGTGCTTCCTGTTTTCCTCGCAGATCTCACTAATCTCCGTGTCATCATAGCTGATTCTACTGGAATTGGAACATTGCCTGAGTCTCTTGCCGACCTTGACAAATTGCACACTATCAGTGTGCGAAAGAACAAGTTGAATGCTCTTCCCAGTTGGTTGTGCCTGCTTCCCGCTTTGAATACGCTTTGTGTCGACGGAAATCCGTTCCAAGGGCCGTGGAAGTCACTTGTTGAACCTCTGTTAGCCAAGCTGCCCGTGTCACCCACATATCCTGCTTCTACTCCTATATTTCCTGCTCAAATGAGCATGCAGTCTTCTACCAACAGCGAGTTACACACTCTTGATACGGATGACCTCTCGGATTCAAGCCTGGTTAGTACTGGCCTTGAGGAATATGTCTCTGGTATCGACGATGAAGACCAGACCATCACGCTTGCTCGTGCCGCTCCCGTTCTTGGACGTTCCGTCACGGCTCCACTTCCCGCTGGCCCCAATATACCTCCGCCAGGTGTTGGCCTCACGCGAACGCGAACGACCCCCAATCGTGCTCATTTTGAAACGTCACGAGGCAAGACAGCGCAGACTGGCAACCAGCCAGATCGAACTTCGAGACCTGAAGAATTTGGAACCGATCGTGAGCTACGCAAGATGAAGAGTGCTGGTGATCTTCGCCGCGGGAAAGCAGCAATGATTGCACAACCAGGGCCTGCACCCAGCATGCGACCAACACTATCCAACTTTACCACGTCGGTTTCGAGCTCGAACCTCTTGAGCTCTGCATTTCCTAGCCCTCTGGAACGCCCCAGTATGGCAAACAGATATGCAACGATAGGACCAAGACAGATGCTAGGGGACAGTTCAACACGTCCTAGTCCGAACGAAATGAGAACACAATTTACAAAGTCAATGTGGGACACACCATCCAATCACGTTGTGGAAAGTCCATCTTTGACTTCCAATCGTGTTTCGCTCATCTCGGGTACCGCCATTCCATCTCCCTCGGTCCAAGGTATTCAAGATGGAAAATATCCCAACAGAGCTCGATCTTCAAAGGACGGTAAGGAGAAAGGGAGTCGATGGGGTTTTTTAAAAAAGATGTCAATGGGAAAGATGAGAGCTGACTCGCCTTCGTTTTCTATCAATCAAAACCATGTTGGATCCCGACCACAGACCCCAGCAGGACCTATCCCGCGTGCTGGTTTGAGACCAGAGCGCTCTAAGACACCACAGATAGACCTTCGTTTCTCAACTACTGGTACTTTAGATGTCCTTTCCCATCATCTCTCGGCACCAAGTTCTCCTCCTATTGTTTCGAAAGAACTTTCTCGCGATGCATTAAAAGTCGCGCTACCAGCCTCGCCTTCTCTGGCGCCTCCATCACCACTTCCCAGAGCGGCTAGACGCAGAAGTTTCCTCCCGATCGACGTTCCCGGAAACATGTCTCTGAATCAATCGGCACAAGAGCCTTCATCGTTTGTACCAGCGTTGTCAACTCTCGACGGTGAAGACGACGAGCAGAGAGTTGCAACCCCAATAGGCGATAGTGAGCATTACCTGCGTCGAGAGGAGGAACGAGCCCGCGAAGCTTACAATCGCGCACTGCGATCAGTTATGGCATATCTCAGGGATATGAATGATCTAGGTCTATCGCAGCAGGCACGCACTATGAGTATGTACGGTGCCACTTCGGAAGATGTTGTAGCAACTCGATCAAGACGGCCTACTATAGTTGATGGTCAGCGAGAAGTCTCGATGGCATTAAGTGGCTCAACGGGGTCATCGGACTCTAATGAGCAACTTCGATCCAACGAAATGATCACCGGTCTCCGTAGTGGAAATTCTGCCCAAACGCTCAGTATTGCGACTACAGACAGTATTGGGTCATCATATGAGGAACGGAAGTTTAAAGACGACAAAGGGAAACGGGTCATGATTGTCCGTGAGATTGTTGCGTGCGTCCTAACATATCAAATGGCATGTCTGTCTTTAGCTGACTTTTCCCTCACAGGACTGAACGAACTTATGTGAAAGGCCTTCAAGAATTAATGGATATTTATATCAAGCCAGCGTGTGACACAGTCAACATTCTCAGTGGGGTAGGATCGAATAAAGACACCATAGTCCCTGCTGCCGAGCGGAAGCTCGTTTTTGGCGGTATTGATGCTCTTTTCTCCTTCCACAAAGACAGTTTCCTCCCCGCGCTCGAGGTTGCGGCTGCTCCGTTAATGAAATCAAGCGAAAGTCTCCAGCAAGCAGACGCTGATGGGCAACTTTCGCTGAGCGTCGTAAAAGCAGTGGGTTGCATGTTTCTCAAGCATGCTGCCTTCATGAAGATGTACTCGAGTTATATAAAGTGAGATTCATCCACATTCACAGTTCTTCCAGTATCACACTGAGGTTGACAAAAAAAGCAATTTCGATAATGCGGTTTCTCGTGTCAAATATTGGACCGCAGAACGTCATCTACAAGGTACTACTAGCCCAGCATCATCGACGATATCACCGTCTTCTAGCACTGGTCAACTTGTCGGTGTGAATGCCACTCCTATATCTGCAAATACATTAGACACAAGCTCTGCCACCGTCGGCGTACCGAATCTCACATCGAGCCAGCGCAAACGGATCAAGTCCTACCTCAAACGGTGTCGTTTGAACCCTCGTCATTCTCAACTAAATCTCGAAGGTTATCTGCTTCTCCCTGTCCAACGGATACCACGGTATCGATTATTAGTGCGTAACTTTCACTTTGATACTCTGCTTCAAGTTCATGTCGCTGTTAGTTGGAGGAGTTGGCAAGGAGTACCCCACCTAGTGATGAGTTCGAAGATGATCCTTTGGAGCGAGCGCTGGTGGAGATATCGTCTCTTGCGAATAATATGAATGAAGGAAAGCGGGAGTCTGAATCTCGGCGGAAACTTGTCCAATGGCAAAGCAGAATTCGAGGGAAATTTCCCAGTCCTCTTGTTCAGCCACACCGGTATGTCAAGGCCTTATTTTCCCAATGCGAGACTCACTAACTCAACATCTGACAAGTCGTCTCATCATGGACGGTCCTCTCTTCCTAACACGCGTTGTGCGCAAAGCCATGGTATCCTTTGAGGCTATTAATGCCCAGGGTGATGCATCTACTGTGCAAGTGGATTGTCTAGCCCCCGAATTAACACCTCGAGCTTTGGTAGGCATCTTGTGCAATGATTTGCTGGTTTTATGTCGCGATCCATCGGATGGCAAGGACCCCTCATCCTTCGTAGATTTGTGGGCAGTGCTAAGGATGCAGACCCTACCTCAACCAGCTTCTATTGTCCATGGAAATGGTATGTTCTCCCATATTTCTTGCCATTGATGAAAAACTGACTGCTTCAAGCTCTACGGCTTGTTGATAACAAGGCGATTCTTTATTTCGAAGCTCCTTCCCCATCCGATGCTCTCAATTGGTATAGGGGTTCGTTTCACATTTTTTCCCATTTGCAGACCGGCGATGACTAATGAATACCATAGCCATTAATCTTCATATCCCTGCTTCTAAAACATAGATTATCATTGTATTGACGTTTATATTTGATTTACTACATCATGTATTGCTGAACATCAAGAAATTCAATCCACGGAACATGTTGAAAATTATAGATGTGGGGTATTTCGAAACGTAGAAGCATCCTTCCACGTTATCCATTCAGTGTGACCTGAAGATATGTCGACCCACAAGCAACCATTATGGGACTTTAATACTTACAATGCACTGCCAAAAGGCCTCGATCTTGGGAGTATTCAAAGATTGACTACTCTTGCTTACGACTACGTCACTATATATATATCAAAATAAAGTTTGTAGACGAAAACACGATCGATGTCTTTCCAAACGCGGTCGATGTTTGGTTCGCGCTGGAAGCAAGTTGGCATTTGCCTCGGTTCGACACAAGACATTACTACCAGTTGTTTGTATGGCAAGGACGAAGGGTAGATGGAGCGGTTCCGTCAACTAGGTCAAGTTCCTTTGGCTGTGTGAGTCCGAGAAGTCTCATTTTCCTTGTTCTGCCAATATAAAGAGCAACGACTCTTATCAAGGTAATTAATTAAAAGTATCTGTTGAGACAAATTCGTGTCAGTACTAGTATGTAATGGTTATAAGTTTTTGCCGCACCTCAGTCGGTGTAGTAACGATTGA
>QLON01001570.1:0-14539 GCA_003313675.1 Termitomyces heimii | reverse complement strand
ATATAACTAGATATTATATATTATTATTACTTGGATTATTTTCATTATTTTTATGCTTATTTAGACCAAACTTACTAAAAGCTTAGTTTTTCAGTCACTTTATTACAGGATATAGCTAATCAAAATTGATGGAGCAATAGTCATTTTAAAATATTTACTTATTGAAATAGTTTTTTAAGTATTTCTAACCTTTTTAGGTTTATTCCTATTTTAGTTAGAAATAAAGAGTATGTTGTATGTGAAAATGCAGACAGAGTCATGTGACTATGTTTAGAATTATTTGAAAGTAGTTCAAGATGGTTAATCTACATCTTAATCTTTAATTGCCATTATAAAATCTATTTCTCTTATATAATACTCTATTGTTGCTTCTCTTCTTGCTCAAGAATATTCTTCACATTAGATTAAAGCTCAAACTAATCTAAGAAAGTTTACTATTAGGACAATTGATAAAGAGTTGGAAATGAACAAGAAAAACCATACTAGAAGCTATCTTATTAAGCTTATTCTATATAATAAATAGACTATTATTTAATAAAAATCTTAATTGAAAAATTTGATACAGCTATCTAGGCCATCAATTCTATCAACAACATCATTTTCAACCCTGTTTCTTCCAAACTGTCTGAAATATATTGAAGAAGGAATATCAGTCTGCTACCAAAAAAAAAATTTCTATATTTTAAGCTAAATATTAATAACTATAGCTCAAATAAGCTTAAAAGCATCAGAATAACTGGAAAAAAATGTTATAAACAGAGAAAACAAAGATTAACAAGATGGAATCAAATAAAAAGCAGTATATATAAAAGCTACAAGAAAAAGACATTTAGACAAAACAACTATACTTACTGTAAAGCATAAAAAAAGAAATAATCTCATGATATGGGGCTATATGGGTTGAAATAGAATAGAAAAATTTATATAGGTGATAAAAATTATAAATGCAGAGCAGTACTGTGAAATTTTAGATGATAAAGAAAAGAAAAGCTTTAAGAAGTTGGAGTTAAAAAATAGTATCTATTACTTTTAATAAGACAATGACTCCAAACATAACTTTAAGAGGGCTGACAAGTAGTTTGAAGACAATAAATTTGATATTCTTTGGTGGCCAGCCTAATTTCCTAATTTCAACGTTATTAAACATCTCTGGAAGTATTTCAAAGAGCAATTTAAATAGTATAAAACACTTTTTTATGGTATGCATAAATTATAAAAGAGAGTTTCAAAGGAGTGGAATGAAATACTACCAGAGATATGCTAAAGACTAATAAAAAGCATGTCTAAAACAATTTAAGCAGTTATTAAGGCAAATGAAGAATATACAAAGTATTAGATACTAAAATTAAACATGCTTAAAAATTGTTTTAATAAGTGAGTATTTTAAAATAGCTATTGCTCCATCAATTTTGATCTTAATTACATAAGCCCAAGTCCATTTTGTAGCTATAATGCCATAGTATTTTTTATGATTTAATTAAGATTTTAGATGCTTTCTATCTTTTATGCCAATATTATCTTTCAAAAGGTATAAAATATTAAGATAGTTTTTTGAGTCACTATATCACTAATGAGCCACCAAAATATAATTTGAGGTCCCTTGTGCCTTTTGAATACAGTACTAGATGTATATCTGCATTTTAAAGAGTCCTATTATAATTATTAAGAAATTGAGATAATTGTTAAATAGTATAAGTAATATTCAAGTATATAGCAATTATCAATGCAGACTCCTGCAATAACAGTATTCAAAAGTCTCATTCTATAGTAAATATATAATTTGCATGCTAGTCTAATGAATCTCCAACTTATCATTCATTCATTTAATGTATAATTTTAGATTTTTCTAGCTTGTTTCATGCTGTAAAATTCTTTTATCAATTTATATACTCAGTTTTCCTTTTCTATCTCTTAAAAATCCTCTAACTGTTCTATATATTGTATTTCATCTTCTAGAAGTATTTTATAGAGAAAAGCTGTTTTGATACTAATTTGCATTGCATTCTACTTCTCTATTGCTATCTTTAATAGTTTATAATTGGGCATGAGTAAACTCAATTTTGTCATTGAAAAGTTTTTTCTAGTCAATAAAGGTTCTGGAATTATTATCATCTTCAATTGCTGCTATCTATCCTTTTTATTCTGCTTCATCAGCTAAAAGCATAGCCAGCACAATGTCAGTAATTAAACTAGCAAATTCAGCTAAAATATGCTCTTTGTTAAGTATTTAAAGCTTTTGAAGGTCATTTTTCTCCACTAGGTAGACTTTCTCTTTTAGTTTGGTTAGCTTTGTATATACTTGAGCATTCCCATTAGTTTTTTTTCCTTAGCAGGCAGTGCTGCTTTCTTTACTACTTTGAATTCTTGCTTAGCAATTGCCTCTTCTAAATGTGCACAGCACTTTGTCTTGTATCCTGCATATAGTTTGTTGTGTGAGGCACAAGTTGAGCAGCATTCTATTCTAGCTAAGTAATTATGTCTGGAAAGATTAGGTTGTATCAATTGATATCATCCTCTTTTAGAGGCAATAAGAGCTGTGTTAGTTAACTAAGTATTTCTAGTGGCTTTCAGCATTGTCAGATTTTGGACAGTTTCAAGGAGCCTTCTGATATAGTTGGATGTATAAAACAGCTTGTATGGCATTAGTGAGTTTTTGCAATCTTTAAGTTTATATAAGTTTGTATTGGGGGCTATTTATACTATTTAGGAGAATTACACATATAAACAGGTCTTTATTGAGTTTGTTGATGGCAAAAGTATGATTTACAATATTACTAGTGCTAGTTATAGTCATGGTTAGTGGTGTGCTTAATGAGCACTGTATTCTGAGGACTTTTTGAATTAGTGACACCATTCTAACAGAGCCTTCTCTTTCTGCTAATGTCTTAATGCACTTATATATGCTTGCTACTATTTTGCTATCATCAAAATTTTCATATTGTGATTTGTTGAGGGCAGTGAGGATAATGACACAAGTGAGATCATTGTTTATTACCCAGTTCTAGTGTGCCACAAGTTTGTTACTAGTGCTGGAAAGAGAGATCAGACCTAAAAACACATATAATTCTAGTCCAAGCAGTAAGAGGTAAATCTCCAATGCTTTGGACCATTTGGTAAAGTTTGTGGTAGATGAGTTTTGGTTAAACTTATTGTATTTCCAGTCAGCTCCATGGATAGAAATTACATGAATATATGGGGCAGTTGAGTGGTAGTGAGCATATTTAAGTTGGAGAATATGGGCTAGAGGCAATATTATGACCAAGTAACTCTCAAAAAACAACAGAATCTTGTGTCCTAACTGGGGTAAGACAGGAGTGAATAAGTATCTCCCAACAAGAGAGATGTGATAGAGATAACTCTGGATGATGCAATCCAACATGGTCAGCATTGTAGCAAATCAATTTTCTGAGGGTTTTTCAACTGGCAGCAGTACTATAACAAGTAACCTGCTTTATTTGGGGCCCATAACCTGTTGGAATTAGAACCAGTAAGTTGACTTCAGGTGTAACAAACACCTATAAACACATGTCATAATCTAGGTACAATGCATTAGTTGAGTATTCATATGTAGAGTTGTAACAATCTAAAGTATTCATACCTCACTTCACTGGAAAGAACTGTATTGATCTGTAGCAATCTTAAGTATTGATATTACAGGATAGGTAAGTATTGGTAGTAACAGTAAATAAACCTGGACATACCCTCAGTTCACTGGAAAGAACTGAGGGGATATCCATATATAGAAGATATTTTATGTGACCGTCCAAATGACTGTGGCTAAGGTACTATATAGTTGCAATCGGAGACGATCGAGTTTTACGGAGAAAGGAACGAAAAAGAAAATTAACTTGAGTTAACCAAACGCTGCCGCCACAGCTGAGAGTCGCCCCATAACAAGAGTCATAAGGAAGGTATTGTACCTTCAGAAACGTGTAATGTAACTGAGGGTACTCTGTATGCTGCAGTCGTATATATACAAATTTCTTGCACAAAGCAAGAGTTATAGCCTTTGTGGCCCTGGCCTCAGGTTCGTGACACACGCACCCTCGCTTCATCACATCGTCACAGTATCACATTGAGTCCTAACATATTTATATACGTATACGTCAATAATGGGCCATCGTGCACTAAGCGATAGTGATATAACTAAGAGCGACCCTGAATTTGCGGATGAGGTGACTGTGTGATATGTGTGATAGATCGAAAAGTCCAACAATTTAAAGTTATTCAATTACGGCGCGCTCGAACCTGGAGCTGTTCAACTATAGAAGAGACCCCTGTAACCAGGCAGAAAACTCAGCAGAGATGGAATCCAGTATGAAACGATTGAGGAATGATAATCTCACGTGGAGTTGAGGGAGAACGTTATCTATCAATCGGTCACGGGTTAATACCGGAAATGACAGTACACCAAGGTAAAGCACATGTATAGATCGACTGATATATGCTAACTGCTTGGACTCTGGCAGTGTCGTAGAGTTTTACAGCACTTCCAGCTGCACCATCGCCTGCCGAATAAGGCTCAGTTGTTTTTTGTAAAGACGGTAAGGTTTTGCGATTGGATTGCTCAAAATAGAAGGCGCTCACTTTCTCTCATCGTATGTTATATAGTGTATTCTATCGCATGTCAATGCTGTGTCAACTGTCACTCTCAATAGACTAGCACCGCCTTTTCCACAGCTCCACAACACTACAATATGATTCACCTGTTCGAAACCCAGAAACCTATGGCCATGGAGAAATTAGTCTAGTAAAGGAAAATACACTGAAAGATCATCGAGTGCTTTTCTTTGATGTTTAGTGAAGACTATTTGCACGAGTGGCAAAGTTAGAGCTATCCTGTATTCTTTCTTGGTGTTTCAGTTGACGGAATGTCTTCGCTTGGGATAACAGAATATCAGGAGATTATCCACCCCTTTGTCTAGGACCGGTCTCAGGCTAACTTTACACTAATATCTCACAATCCAAGAGTGAGTGGTATTATCTCTAAAGGGCACAGCCTTGGCTGCTCACAATGCTTGGCTAGACGCCCATACAGCATTGATTGGATATCTCCTACCGTCTCGGAGAACAGGTAAGCACAGGTAATTCAGCTATGCTTAAAACATTCTGCGAAGTTTCCTGCATATCACTTTCCCCTTCTCTACATCTTTCTGTGCTGTGCACTTGTCTCCTAACTACACCAACACATTCTCTTATGTGTGTGGTCTGGGTAGTATCTTTCTAATCACTTCGCCAATGTCGACGAGACATACGCTGCCGACTCCCTCCCACCGTCATGCTGCACCCTCCGCGCCATGGCCGTGGATAGACATACATGATGGTGCATTTTCTCATCCTTCTTCATTGCCTTCTAATTGTATATTGTATGCCTTACGAGAATGAATTTTCTAGATATTGATGGCAATCAACTGGGGACTGATTCGTCTCCAGTTCCGGATCAATGTACCCATGCAAATTGCAACTGTTGGAAGAAGTATCCAAAGTCTCTTTTCCCCAACTGGGCATCCTCTCAGCTCATGAGAAGCAAGATCTCCGATGCCATCAACAATATAAACAAGGATGCCCCATGTAAAATCTATTACTTCGATGTGAGCCATCAGGGACTCTTCACAAATCCTGGTATAATTGTAGCCGACGAGAGTCAGGAGATGGAGACATGGCACCGCATCGTTCGCATAGTGGTATGTCGAACAAGTGGTCAGCTCTTATTGCTTTGAGAGACATCATTTATAAAAGCAGCCCGAGTACCTACGAGTAAAGGTATTCTTTTTGGAAAACCTTTCCGGTCCAATTCTTCAAATGCTGGGAGCAAGGTAATACTCACCCAAAAACCTCACTTTGTCAGCTTAATCAAGTTCAACAAGATACAATATCGAACCTTTTTTCTGGTCCTCCTCTTTCAACTGGATCCCATCTTGGTACCAAGAAAACCCTGTACCTGGTAAAGGAGACCGTATGTATTACACAAAGGAGAAGAGCAGATAATGTTCATCTTATATCCTTTTCTCTGAAGATATCACCATCACGTTGCCATTCCTCAAGGTTACACAACCAATGACGCAATCAACGGAATCTTTCAGCTCAATTGGACAGACTGGGACTACTTGCTGTATGTCGTCTACTATAGAATGCGACTGCCACTTATCCACGGTTCAGCTCAAATGATAGATACCCAAGCACCTTTGCGGTTACACAACAGTGCATTGCTACACATACAAGATTAGTACTTTTAGCTAACTTGTCGTACAGAGCAGCTTGTCCTGGATCTCCTCTCCGTTCATTTGATCCGAAATAAGGAGGACAGCACTATTATTTCATATCACGCAAATATGCCACACCACCCTGTGACCGAAGCCAGGTACCTGCGTGATCGGATTCAATATGCAGGCCAGAGCGTATACTGGCAGCTAATTTTCCGGAAGTCACCTGATCCCACATTTGTTCTTCTGAATTTTATTTGGCACACTTTGTATGCATGGGATGAGGCTCTCGAGCATCTGTATGGACATATCTGTTGGCTGGTCAGTCCTCTGCTTTAGCAAGCTTGTTTATGGTGCTGAACCCCATGCCAGGAAACTCAGGTGATTTCTACTAATGACATGCTCCTCACGCATCAACTGCACCATATTCGCGCCCATCATCTCTATTATTCCTCACTCCTCAAAAATCTACAAAAATCGGTCGATTTCATAAAGAAGTCACGTAATCCAGCAATGGACTCACTTTCTGAGGATGAACGGGACTATAGTAGCACTATACTGGCTCGAGAATGCGATAAACTTCTGGAAGAAATCAGCCGACTAAAGAATGAATGTAGAATGCAGGACCGACGTTTGAAGAATGTCATGAACCTAGTAAGTTCTGTACTGTTGTAACATTCTTCCTTAACCACTTCCTCAAATCCTAATAGGCATTCAGTTCTGTCAACATTGAGATGGCGAAAGCCGCAGTGAAGGATAGTGCAGGTGCTTTAATTGCCTTTCATCATCTGCACTCACCAATCATTTTTTATGTCCTTAGCTGTAAGGAAAAGCATGGTATATAGTTATTTGTACTCAATTCTCCAATAGATGAAAGCAATTGCTTATCTTACAATGATCTTTCTGCCAGCATCCTTTGTGGCTGTGAGTGTTTCAAGTTTTCTCCCATGCTTTAGCACCTAATGACTCATTGTACTAGGCAGTTTTTGGTATGAATATCCACAATTCTGAACATGGAACCTTTGGAACACTTGCCCAATATTTAGAAGCTGCTATTCCACTCACAGTCTTCACAATCTGGGCTGTTGTAGCAGTTATAAGCAAGCATATATATCCTGGTGCAAGTATTCTCACTCGTTTTGCATGGCCTGTAAACCTCAGCCTTGTTTTTTTCAAGAACAAGACTGGTAAGAGGTCCAAAGAGGAGAATGCATTGCCTGTTACAACACAGAATACAAGTTGCTTGTGACTAGTATAAATATAAATCTCCAGAATACTTTCCATATAATGTGTTGAACATTTTTATAGTAAAACATGCATGTGTTTCACTTTCTCCAAAGTTTTTGCTGTAACTACTTTTTTAAATTGCATCTTAATACAAAGCTTAATTCTGAAAAGCCAATCTGTAGGTGCTAAACAGCATAATACTACATTTTCCTTTTAATCTTTATTCTTTTTAAACTTTCATATTCTTTATACTACTTTTACAAACCTTGCTTTTGCTTTTTACTCAATTTTGAAATGTTTCCTATTAAGATAATGTGCTTTAAATCTTTAGCCAATAGTTTTCAACTTGAAAAAAACTGTATGATGCTTTTAGCTTAAAAGATGATGACTTTTATCAGGAAGTTATCTAGAAGAACACTAGTAACCCTCCATTTCTTGAGGTTATTAGCAATTCTGGAAATCACCTGCATTTCAGGCAGGAGCTTGAAATATAATAGTAATAGATAACTGTCAAAAGGAGCCAGTAATTTGCATTCTCCACATCTGGACCATTATTACAAGCATTGTGAACTAAGCTCATATAGTCATGGAGCATTTTAGTGCTGCATATATGCTAGGATACATTTAGAAATAGTATTAGTAACCACACATAACTCAAGATGTACCAAGTTTTGCCTATTATATGTGGCATGTCAAAGGGTAAAATTGCTTCCTAGTCCATTGGTGGGGAGACTCCACTAGCTACTAGTGCCCATGAAACTATGAGACTCCATTGAAATGGACTTCATTAGTTCCTTTTCCAAGGTTTGGAGATTTAACTATCTGTAGATAGTTATTTATTATATAATCAATATAGTGCACCTTATACTAGTATGAATAATAGTGGCAGCAAAGGAGCTATTATAGATCTACTTACAGAAGATTATCAAGCTGCATGGGCTGCTTAGTACAATTGTAAGTGACTACAACTCAAAATTCACATTGCAGTGATAGAGGAAACTCCACAAGCTATTAGAAATGAGGCTCCTGATATCTACATTGTTTCATCCTCAAACAGATGATCAAACAGAGCAGGCCAACCATAGTATTGGCCAAATACTTAGGGCAGTAGTTTGCTCTAATTAGTAAGATTGAGTAAATTAGTGCCCTATAACTAAGTTTGCAATTAATACAAGTGTATTGAAGTCTATGAAGCATGCCTCCTTCAAACTAAATGGAGAGTACATGCCCTTTATGCTGCATAAAATATGTGCAGCTTTAATAGCCCATAAAGGAGTAGTTAAATTGCTAAACAGGCATTGAAGAATGTGGCAAGAGTATATAATGCAATTATTGAGGTGCATATCAATCATCATCAGCAGGAGGATCTGCCTATATTAGTGAGAGAGCTAGTGTATCTTTCATCATGTAATCTGAAATTACTCAGAGGATGGCAAGCTTTGCCCCAAGTGGGTGGGCCCATATCACATGCTAAGTATAGAGCTTAGTACTTCTAACTATGTGTTAAAATTGCTACAGGCATTGCAAAAATGGCATATCATTCTGAAGTTTAATGTGTTGCTGCTATAACTATATAATGCATTAAACAATGTGTTATTCTTAAATAGAGCAACTTTAGAGCCCTATAATTTTGAGACTAAAGATGATAATGAGTGGTTTGTTGAAAGTATCATTAATCACTAATGGATTGGGCATAAAGCACTTGAATTTGAGGTAAAGTGATCTCTAAAGAATACTACTTAAAAGCCATACTCCTATTATGCCAAGTTAGTAGTGCTAGATTGCTACCTTGAATTAAAGGGCATTAAATATCTAAATCAGCTAAATAAGCACTCTAGTGCTTAATTGATCAAGAATCCTCAATTGTGGCTGTGTTGTATTTGTTAGCTATTGTGGCTGAAATGTGTTTTAAAGAAAAGTTTTTATTTTTAGTTATTTTCTTTATCTATGAATAACATATCCATAGATTAAAACTTGCAGTAGCAGCAGCAAAGCCAAGCACTGTTGGCACAACCATTTCAGGAGCCATTGGTATTGCTATCAGCTGAAGGAGAGGAGAGGGCATATAGCTTCTTCACTGATCTAAAACATGCCTTACTAGAGCTAATTGTAGCAGTCTGTGAATTTTTTACAGCAATAATAGCAGTAAGTAAGAGTGGAGTATTTGCTATAATAAGTAATAAATAGTAGCTACATGTTATAACAATTAATATAAGAAAGCTATCAGCTCCAATAAGCACTAGTAGGCAGACTCTTGCCTTAGCAAACAATGATAAGCAGCTATCTGCCACAAAATGTTGAGAGTCAACTCCAGTATGCAGTATATGAGAGATAAATAAATCTCCAATTAATGCTAATATAGAGACAAACCCCAGGAATAGCAATGAAAACAATGGGGCCACCACTTTTGTTGCCTTATATAAGCCTGACTTACTACTTAGGCATTTATAGTGTGCTAAGAACAATGCTGCCTCCTCAACTATAGAGAGTATAAGGTGCAATGCCCCAATATAATACAACTTTTGTAACACCTATTAAAACTAGCACCTCATTAGAGGCATTAGCTATTAAAAAAGGCAAAACTGCTTTTTATACCTCTGAAGTCTTGGCTGAGAGCACAGAAGCTCTCAGTATAAAAAAGAGAAATAAGAGGCTGAAGGAGGTGCTAATAAGGCTCTTCTTGATTTAGCAGCTAAAGAAGCTGCAATAACTCAAGCTTAGCTCAAGAGAGCAATTGCATAGTTAATGCAACAAAAAAAAAGCATAGGTTAAAGAGCACATCCACTACTTAGACTTAGTTCTAGCATCTCTTTTGCAAAGGTTGAAAAATAACAGATATCAAGTATCTGCAGATGCTTTATTTCTCTGCAATACAAAGGCTATTATTCTTATTAGTTAAATGATAAACAATATGAATTACATGCACACTTAGTGCAAAACTAATCTTTTTGCAATTTTAGCCACTCATAAGCAGCAAATGACACTTTTAAGTCAGGACACTGACTTTAGCAAAAGGATATATCAGCAAGAAATAGAGAATACTATTATAACCTCATCACACTCTTTTAAATACAACTATACTGATTCTCATCCCCCTTATTTTCCAATACTTAACTATTACTGATTTAATTACTAAGATCACTAAGCTTTTCCAAAGTCACCACTCCTCAATAACTTAATAATGCTCAACTTTTCCAATAGGGCTAAATTACTTTTAATATTACATAAATGCCACTCTACATAATTGCTCTATAACTCCTGACTCCTGTATAATTATTCCACCACCTAATTATGTCAAAGCTCAATTTTCTCTAGCACACAATCACTTCTAAAGTCTGAAACATCTCACAAGTACTTAAGAAGTGGCTTTATAGTTAGTATAGTAGTCTTAATATTGCCTATATTTATTAATTTTTCCATTTGCTCTCAGTCTCTTTTATATTTTCTCTTTTTATCAATCTTGTTCTATCTCTTACTCCTAATCAATCTTCTTTTCTCCTTCAGCTCTTTTTTATCTCTGCCTTGTTTTGTTTATTGCATCTATTTCTATCTTGATTTTTTCCAGTACTTCTTTTCTCTGATTTTCTTTTTCCTAGATTCAACTCAGCTCTGATATCCTGATCTCTCTAGTTTTTCTCTCTAGTCTTATTTTATTATTTTACTGTTTTTTCTTCCTTCTATTATACTCTTAGCTCATTTTTTCCTATTTTACTCTCTTTTCTTTCTTCTCCAATTCCATTCTCTTTTCATCTTCTTTGCTCAATTCCTATTTCTGTCTTGACTTTATTTCATCTGCCTATTTTCATTTTACTTACTGTACTTCTCCTTTAATTTTCTGACTCCTTTTTTATTTTTCTATATTCTCTATTTCCTTTACAATTTGCTTATCTCCTCTATCCTTCACACTCTCCTTAGTGCTTAATTCCAGCACTAATCTCTAATTTCATATAAGTCCCCCTTTTTAGCAAGGATCAACTAGTAGGTTTTTGCTTAACAAAGTAAGCTTTTATACTAGTAAGATCTGACAGATGCTTCTTTCTGCTTAATCAAATTAAGCATTTCAATCACTGGTTAGGAGGCTGGCCTGGAGCTTAATATCCTTCTATATAAAGATATACAGGCTCTAGTGGCTCTTTAACTATTGCAGTGCCTTATAAATAACATATCTAAGATTATATTATTATAATCAGAATCTATGGTATCAACTATATTTTATAAAGAGCATGAGTTTATGGGCATTAGTGCATGCTTAACAAAGGCCAAGGCCTTTTACTTATAATGAAAGTGATAGAGCAAATATTTGAAAAGGCACATTTATATCAATGTGCTATTCTTAGAAAATGTGCTAAAAAGAGCTTTTCAAGCAAAGATTCCATTCTTGCCCACAGTTCTAGTGGAGGGATCCCCTCCTCATCTCCTGTAAATAGTGTGAGCAATGAATCTATGCCCAAATTGGTTATTTTCTTCAAGGCTGGCCTCACTACTATTAGACAATAATTAGTATGAAGAGCTTGAAAAAGCTTGCATAGAATTTCTGGTGCTGTATAAAACTGTAGCACAATGCATTGCATGCAAATAGCATAATGCATTTCATACAAATAGTACAATATATTCACTATAAATAGCATAATGTATTGCATGCAATTAGTGCAATAGCATATAATAGGCAAAGATAAAATAGTATATATAAGAAAGTGTGAAGAAAGAGGCTTCCCACCTTAAAGAAGTAACAAAGCATATTCTGAATATACTTAGTATAGTAATTTATTGTAATTACTCTATTGAGTACCAAAATTTATTCTTTGGTGTGGAGCTAAGGCCATAATTTTATTAGTTAGCAATAACCAATATAGTATTTATTAAGCAGAAGGCCTAAGTAGCATAGTTCTCTGAGGCTAAATAAGTTGGTAATGCTGCTAGCACCTTTGTTAATAAAGTGTACAAAGTAGCATCTTAGAGCTTTCTTACAATTCTCTAAAGCTTTAATAGCTTTATGCATTAGTAAATAATCAGTTTATACCTTTTCAATAGTGCCAAGCAGAATAACCCCTACTAAATAAATTTAAAATAATCTTCAATGGTCACTCTGCTATGTGGAATAAGACTATATTTCTCCTGCTTGAGAATGACTAATATAAAACTATATTAGTTATTTTTATGAGTTTGGTGGAGCAAGAGCAAATTTCATATATGAATATATCTCTATAACTATATTGCCATAAGAAAGGTGGAGGAATTGCCTTCACCAGCATAAATTACCTTAACTCAAAGTTAGACTTTCCAAGCTTAGATGCTTTATTCTATAAGTATTCTAAGATGCTCAATATTTAAATAGGATTGGCTTTAAATTGAGTAATGTGCATTCATTGATGCAGCCTATTTAAATTTATGCTAATCTACATAATTTATATTAGTTACTCATTTAAGGCAACTATACATAAGCATTTGGCTTATATTTTACTTGGCCTAAATTATATCAAGAGGCTATTTCTAAATATAAAATAGTAATAAGGCAACTATTTGTGCTCTATTCATCTTAAAACTCTGACTTTGAGTTTTATTTCATAGATATTCTAAAGATATTAGCCTTTATATTCATTACAATAAATACATTGCAAATCCTTATTCAAAATAAGATTTTGGTTAGCTTGGCTAACTATACTTATATATATGAAGTCACTTTTCTAGCCTATATATTTTTTTTTAACCACTCCTTGTGACAAAAGGCAGTGGCTATTGATAATAAGAAAATATAATATCTTGATTAGTATAGAACTCTACAATTCATTGGTAAGTGGAATAGATGGTGTGAAGCCACTTTTAGTAACTAGCAGTAGAGCAACTGGCACCTCTTTGATAAACATTAAATTCAGCTTATTAGTAAAACCTTAACCATATTGAACTGTTGATATACTGAATATCTCATTATATAAGTGATTTTTACATGTTTTTTAAGTTTTAAATTGCTTAAAAGTTGATATTTCAGGCAATCTTTAACTGTTCCTTCTAATAAGAATCCACTTAGTACTTCTGAGAGTTAGAGGCAATAAGCTAGACTTCAAAGTAAACTTCAACAGTTACAAATAACTGATCCTAATAATTGTCATGCAAATAGAAACATTAGAATTAATTCTATAGTTATGCTACCTTTTCACTTTGAATCTGGGAGTATTAGATCTGAGAGTATGAAATCTGGGGCTTATAATCAAACTAGAAGTATAGAGTCTGGGATTAATAATCAGACTAGATAGTCTGCTATTTTTAATGATCTTTTTACTATAGCTATTCTTAAAAGAATTTTGCTTACTAAGAGTATTAGACTTAGAAGTATGGAATCTGGAGTTAATAATCAGACTAGACAGTCTGCTATTGCTAATGATCTATTTGCTATAGTTATTCCTGAAATTATTTTACCTGAAGGATAAAATACTCCTTTACAAAATCTCATGCCTAGAATAGTGCAACCTTTACTTATTTTTGCACATAGAGCCTCTTTGCCTAGAATTGTGCCTTTTTTATCTATTGCTATATATAGAGTAAGCAATATGCTTAATTAGGCTCCTGTTTCTGAAGCTATTATAACTATTCCTGAAATTATTTTGCCTAAAAGATAGAATGCTCCTTTGCCAAATCCTATATCTATAGAAGTATTTCAAAAGCAACAAATACTAAGATATATTGCTATAGCTAAAGAGCAGAAAAGATAATAAGAGCAGGCTATAGCTACAGAGTAGTAAAAGCAACAAGAGCAGGCATTAGAGTAGCAAAGGCTGAGACATATTAAAAGGCAACATCATGTATTGGCTGCTTTGCATCATGAAAGAAGAGAAATAGTTCAATTAGAGATTAGGCAAAATGCATTTTAAAATAATAGCTTAACTAATAAAATTTAATAGTTTATAGATTTTAATCCTAAACATAGGTCTTTAAATTAAGCTAGAGCTGAAAGAATTTTAGAACATTGGCAATAGCAGCATGTAGCTGATCTGGAGAAAGACTTCAATGCCTTAGGTCTTAAAGATGAATTAGAGTATGTAAAACTTGCTATAGAGCAAAATCATGATTTAAATCTTCAAAATGACTTGAATTATATTTATGCAGCCTTTAAC
>QLON01001568.1:0-85022 GCA_003313675.1 Termitomyces heimii | reverse complement strand
AACCTATCCTGACCGTCCAGCAGCCGTGCATCGTTGACGCATTTTGCAGCTCCAAGTAAATCGCCTGCGCGTTTTAATATGCGTCCTTTGCATGTATGTAGTTCCGGAAGTGTGGGTGTATGTTCAAGCGCGACCTCGACCGTCTCTAAAGCCCTTCTCGGGCGCCCGAGGTAGGAGTGGTGTTGTGCGAGGAAGTAGAGCGTCCAGAGGTACGTCGTTGGATCTGTGTCTTTTGATGATGAGGCTGCTTCGGAGGAGGGGGTGGACTCGATACGAGTGGCTTCTACGAGTTCTTCGATGATGTCGCGTTTTGAGGTGTTGGTATAGAGGGATTTGACGTCGACGAAAAGGGAAGGGACGCCTTTTGTTAGGCCGGCAAGGAGGTAGGATTTCGCGAGACCGCGGAATTGATCGCCTACAGCGATAGTGAGCGCTAGGCGCCGTGGGGCAGTGGCTTTTGGAAGCTGTGAAGAAAATTGTTGGAGGATGTCAAGGGCTTCTGGACTTGGGTTTTCTGTATCAAAAAATCAGATTGGAAGAGGGATTGCGGTAAGTAAGTCGTACCCAGCGATAGATCCTGGTTCGAAAGATATCCACGATAATAATCGTAGCAGTCTGGATTGTGCTCAATGAGCGCGCGCCATGCATGTTCTGCTTCATCCGATTTGAGTTTAGATAGCAAGCGAGCTAAAGACGAGTAAGAAGGGTAGAGACTGAGAAGAGAGGTAACACGCCTCGGTATTCCATGATTGCGGTACGGTCTATGATGGCGCGGGATTTGGAATTCACGTCGAGAAGAGACAGCGCTTCGGAGTAATCCTCCATCTCTTCTAGGATCTGGACATGGTAGAGTAGAGTTTCGGAATGCTCAATATCGTAATCGGCCACATTCTGTTTGCTAGGGATGAGAAACCCAACGAGACCGTGAGGAAGTTCTTCGCACCTTTAACGTCCGCTCATAATGCTCTAGTGTTTTCCGTGCCTCTAATAGGTTTCCATTCAGATGATAAGCCACGGCTAATGCGATCCAATGCTGGCGGAGTGTTGGTCGGATCCTAAGAAGCGTGTGTCGCGTCTCCACCAGCGCATCGAAGAGTCGCAATTGAGTCTGTAGTTGGGCTGCGTCACGCAAGATGTTTAGGTTTTCCTGTCCGGCCAGAGATCGGATGAGTATATTGGTGTTTATTGAACATTGGACGTACTTTATCAAAGCGTAAGGCTTGGGTATACGACTTTAGTGCCTCTTCGTAGTTTTTCTCTCCTTTTTGGATGAGACCAAAGACGTGCCACACGATGTGGGATGTCAAGTCAAGTTTGACGCCCTTTTTCACGAGGTCGATGCCCTCCTCTCGCTTTCCCATATGGGTCAGAACGAGCCCCTTCATGCATATTGTCTCTACAGAGAGGATCAGCGCGGATGCAGTGCGTTGGTTGTGCTGTCGGACACACCGCCGTGCTCGGGAAACTTCTTGAGAATCTGATCGGCGGTCTTGAGGCCTTTCTTGAGCTGTCTTGTCTCGTAGAGGGTGAGCAGCTCCTTGAAGAGGGTGCCCTCCTTGGACGGGAGGGTCCTTTTGGCGGGGACTGGGAGGGCCTTGGACATGGGGAAACGGAGAATATTTTGGGCGGAACAAGGGCAAACAACGCGTGCGCGCTTCTCACTCGACGACAACGATGGTCGCTCAGACCCGCCATGCCGCACAGCCGTCCCCCAAGCGCAAGCTCGCTTTCCACGAGAAACTCACCGGCAAGGGCCTCTCCACTGACGCCCTTCTCAAGAAGCTCAAGGCTCTCCACGCAGAGCTCGTTGCTCTCGACCAGGACCTCGTCGACACCGCCTCCCTCGGCAGCGCGCGCAAGGAGCTCGTCAACACGTCTATTCTCCTCCACAAGGACCGCGGCGTCAAGGCCTATGCCGCATGCTGTCTCGCAGACATCCTCAGGCTCTACGCCCCCGATGCACCGTATACCCAGGCCGAGCTCCGCGATATCTTCCAATTCTTCTTTCGCCAACTTACTAATGGACTGAAGGGTGCTGACGCATCATACTACAACGAATACTTTCACCTGCTCGAGTCTCTGTCAACAGTCAAGAGTGTCGTGCTCGTGTGTGACTTGCCAAACGCGGAGGAACTCATGTCAGAGATATTTCGCGACTTTTTCAACCTGGTTAAACGCGACTTGCCCAAGAAAGTCGAGATGTTCATGGCGGACATCTTAGTTGCACTCATTGATGAGGCCCAGGTGTTCCCAAACGAGGCACTGGAGGTGCTTTTATCTCAATTCATGGAGACCAATCTGGTGTGTCTCCTTTTTTGTCTTGCTCCCATCATTCTTCCTTTCATGACCTCCATGCACTTCCTTCTATCTTTATGCATGCATCTTAACTCGTCCTTGTAGCGCATAGAACAAGCTGGATACCGACTAGCAGTCCAAGTCTGCAATGTCACCGCCGACAAACTTCAACGGCATGTCTGCCAGCATTTCACGGACATCATCGTAGCAAACTCCCAAGACGAAGATTTGGACGAGATCCGCACGGCACACGAGCTTATCAAACGTCTCAATCACTCGTGTCCGGGACTTCTACACAGCGTCATACCGCAACTGGAGGAGGAGCTCCGTGTCGAGGAGGTCAGTCTGCGGCTGATCGCGACTCAGGTCTTGGGTGAGATGTTCGGGGACAAAGGTGGTGCAGAGCTGGTGAAGAAGTATCCCACCACGTGGAATGTGTGGCAACTTCGAAAGAATGACAAAGTGGCGTCTGTTCGTTTGAAGTTTGTTGAGGCGACCAAAGGGTTGCTTGTCAACCTTTTTGAGCAGAGGGAACTCCTTGAAGGTACGTTGCCTTCCTTCTATCCATGGTTTTCTCCGCTCATAGAACTGCAGAGGCGCTCCGATCCAAGCTGTTGGATCCAGACGAGAAGGTTCGGGCGGCGGTGTGCAAGATGTATGGTCAACTGGATTATGAGACTGCGCTACATCATGTTTCCGAAGATCAACTACGTACAGTAGCGGAACGTGGAGTTGATAAGAAGGTGTGTGGAGAGAGCGTCGCTCTGCGCTGTCAAGCTCTGTCTCACTGTGTGCAATGAACAGCAATCTGTACGGGTGGAAGCTTTGATGAGTTTGGGCAAGCTATATAGCTTCGCGTACCCGGAAATGTATGTTCCTCGCTTGATACCTTGCAAATATGTCCTTACATGCTCCTCGCTCAGCGAAAACAACGAACCATTAGCGATTAAGCAATTCTCATGGATACCCAATGCGATACTGCAGATGATTGCGATTAGCCATGAAGTCCGGTGCGACATTGGCCACAATTTCCATTTTAACAATAGCCTCATATCACGATTTTCCAAGGGCGGTGGTGGAACAGGTCGTGATGGAGTATATACTACCCCTCCCGTCCTCATCGACGCCGTCGACCTCGAAAGGGGAAGTCGATGAAGTGGCGTGGACGGATAGGTTGCTCCATACGATGAAGTATCTCGAGGAGAAGGCAACCAACGCCCTGTTAGTGTTGACAGGCGTTAAGCAAGTGTAAGTGGCATATTCTGCTCCATGAGTCCTCGGTTTACCTTGATCATTTGTAGCCGGCCAAATGTATATGACCACTTTTTGGATGCGTGTATCAAGAACAATGTTTGCATGGTTCCTTTTTCCTTTTCTCTCTCACCGATATATGCTTAGGGTGGTATTATTGATGAAAACGAGGAAGTAGTCACCCAGCGCCTCAATGGCCTTAGTCAACACATTTCTCGTTCGTCGGAGTCCTCCTGCCATAGACTTGATTTCTGAAGCATCATTCATCTCGCAGATACTTTCCCTGATTCTTTCAAAGCTAACGAAGACCTCGAGGCTTTCGCCAAGCTGAACGAGAATCGACTGTATAAACTACTTAAAACCTGCATGGACCCTCAAACAGACCTGAAGAGCCTCGTCAAAGCAACAGTACAAATTTTTCTCGCTGCCAACGCCATACTTTATAGCTCATATATCGTATTAGAACGAGTTCCAGCGGAGAATGGAACAACAAGCTCCAAACAACGCAAACACACTACTTACCCTCCTCCGACGCTCGAGTTACCGGATACTCAATCAGTCGTCCATTCCTACACTCATCAAACGGCTGCCCAAGGGCCAGTCACATACTAACAACCATCCACTGATTCTCTTGAAATTCGTGTCGAAGCATTCGCCTGCACTCTACAAGTCTCATATTGGTGAACTCACCAAGGCCATCGCAGACGAGAAGAATGCGAGTGCGGTGGAGGCGTCTTTACATGCACTGGCGGGCGTGTTACGATGGGATCCTAAGTTGGCTCCGACAGACAAGTCAGTCTTGTTAATACGTTGTTTTTATCTGTGTTCGAAGCGTTGCTCACCTTGAGTTCAAGGAGGACGCAGGATCGTATCACGCGGTTCGCTCTTCAATCCAATCCGCGGTTGGCTAAGTTTGCAGCTCGAATAATTGCTGTGTCCAGCGACGCTGAAACAACTACAGCACTTGTCGAGGTGCGCTTCTCTAGTGCCTTTCATTTATTGTCCGTCAGCCTCTTATATCTGTGTTATTCTTCCTCGTAGTCCGTGGTAGAAGAGTTGCATAATTGTGAACCCGACAACCTTGCAGCACCTATCGCAGCCCTTGCACAAGTTGCACGGTTTGCGCCAGTAGCATTTGAACACAAGAGTGATGTGATCACAACCTTTTTGCTCAAGAATGTTCTCATGGTGCCTATACCGCCTGATCCCGTAAAGCTCTTCTTTTCAATCTCCCAGTCAAATCTCTCACATTTTACTGAATGAAGGACGAAATGGATGTGGATGAGGAATGGATTCAGGATGAGGATATGTCGATGACGCTACGGGCTAAGATTCTGGCCCTCAAGGTGTTCAGATATCGTAGTCTTGCGCATTCCAAGGATGAACAGGCGGTAGAGATTTCTACGCCTGTTTTCAAGATGTTCACAACGCTTCTTGAGTATGGCGGGTCGTTTACTGGAGAGAACGGGGGGGAGTAAGTATTTTGATACGATCAACAGATGCTACTTGATACTAATGTGGAATATAGTCCGAAGGTCATGTCGCGGATGCGTCTTCAGGCGGCGGTTTCTATGCTCCACCTATCAACGGTTGAGCTATATGCGCAGACGATCGCATCAAAGTTTTTGAAGCTGGCGGTCACAGTTCAAGTACGCGTCTCAATATGTTCGTCGAGTCTTGTGTTCACTAGGTTTTTGATATCAAGGATTCATGTTATAACGTCCGAATACTATTCCTTTCGAAACTCATCTCGCTGTTGCAACCACGAAAGCTTCCAGCACGATTCAACGTAATTCCATTCCTCACTGTTCATGATCCAGAGAGTGACGTGAAAGCAATGGTAAGCTGTATTGCATCCACACGTTGTGTTCCATTGATGTATTCTCAATGGTTCAGGCTTCGTCGTACGTTGCAGGAGCACTGAAGAATATGCGACCTGGTATTTTAGTTTCTTGGTCAGAGTCTGTCCAGCGCTAATGTTCCTTCAGCTATCAAGACAGAACATCTAGAAATGATCTTCATCCGATTGTTACATCTCCTTGCTCACCACCCAGATTTCAACAGGGCTCACGAAGACTTGCTTGACATCGCCAAGTCAGTTGGCTCTACTGTTGTAGCTCCCTCATCCTGACTAGTTCTTCCTTCAGATACCTTCAGTTCTATATCGAACTTATCGCTACCTCCGAAAACGTTTCTTTACTTTTCTACTTGGCTCAAAAGGGCAAGACTGTCCGTGATGCAGAGTCACACACATACACAGAGGTATGAGAGCTCAGAATTCTTCCAGTTTTTTTAACTCATTACTTGGACTAGAATCTATATGTTACTGCCGAGCTCGCACAAGAGCTCATTAAAATTCATGCAACTAGTCGATCTTGGACAATTCCTAGTTATCCTGGTAAAATCCGGCTACCGCCTGACATTCTCCGCCCACTTCCAAACGCAGAGGCAGCGAAAGAGGTGAGCATCTCCTTTCCGTTCCACCTTGATAATTACCAACTCGTCATTTTAGATCGCCAAGACGGTCTATCTGCCAGAAGAAACTATTTCTTGGCTAGGCACTCTTTCAAACCTCAAGGTAGATCATTTTTTGTACTAGTCAAAAGGTTTTCATGTCGTCCTGCAGACGGAGAAAAAGGAACGAAAGGCTCCGGTCAAGCGCAAAGCCCCTGTGCCGAAGACGAACGGGTCTGCGAAGTACGTCATTCTGCTGCGCTAGAATTGACACTGGAACCATACCATCCTTAGGAGAACTCGGGTTAAGAGAAAGCAAGAATTTGAGGACGATTCTGAAGACGAGCCCTCAATGGATGAAGACAGTGACGACGACGTTTCAGAAAAGACACCTGAGCCTGAACCTGAGCCTGAACCTTCAGACCATGATGAAGAGGAAAACGCAGAAGAACAGTTCGGCCGAGGCGCGAGAACTCGTGCTAGAGTATGTCAACGATGGTTACTCTTTAGGTTTATACAACCTCATTATTCTTATCTACAGGCAAGAAGGCAAAGAAAGGCCGCTAAAGCTTAGCTCGCATGCGATAATTGAAAGGATATGTCTTTTTTTGGTGGGAATCACGACGGCCACGCAGGTGGCTCTATGTCATATTATGCGGAATATCCATTTCTCTTTTCGTACAGTGTGTAACGTCCATAATCAATTGCCTCTTTTTTTAACGCCATGGTACCAGTTAGGACTCGTTTGGTCGCATTTGTATAGCTTGGACCCTTGATTATATCTGATCAGTGATGACTAACCATTCATGGTTCGGACATGCTCAGATGTGTACTATTTCTTTTCTGGTAGAGCTGTCGCAACAAATTCTACACAGGGTGGCCGGCTGAGACCAACAGAGTAAGACTGACGAATACTGGAAGTCCGTGGGTTGAACTCCACCCCAGACGAGTAACATGAGCATAACGTAAAGAATTGCGCAAGGTTTCTGGCGAACAGATGATCTATACGCTGCACAGTCGAGTGTTGAGGTTGTTCTTGATACCAGACGCATTGCTGTCATGTATGAGCAGATGTTGGTGAGCAAAAACAATTTTGAATGGCGGCCATCGTATGGTCATCGCTTCTGTCATCACTTAGTCACTATTGATTTAGAAATGAGACGTCCACAGCCCAGACTGAACCAAGAGATAGCAGGTCGCTCACTTTGTATTTGTAACTTATGATTCAGAATTTATTGTCATACTTGGAAAAGTCAGTTCATGGTGGGTGGATAAATGACATTGCAAAGATGGTACCTGTCCGACAGTCAGGGAACCGCCAGTTCCGCTAAATGTGTTAACCAATTCTGAAACTGGTCGAGAGCTGTATATATGGATGGTGAGTGGGTGAAAAATATGGTATATAGACTGTGTCCGTATGGAATCTACACTACGTTGGCGCGAGGGAGCTTAATGGCGCGAGGTCCATGTTTCATGGATAAGTCCAACGGAGTAAATACGTGGTCATGTATCCCTGCTTCAGTTACATTATTAATTTCATGTCTACGTCAAAGTCAAGTCAGCTTGTAAACTTTTGTCATTAGACTTATGTGACACTAACATGGTGCGAAGATGCCAGAACAGGCCTCCCATACTGCAAGTTCGACCACAGTGATTACATCCGACCCATTTACACCATGATTTTGCAGTTGCTTCTTCCTTGTTCTTCACCAGCGCTATCTCGGTAGGATCTTCCAACAACTTCCAACGAGGACCGTCCCACTCTTCGTCGTGATTCTCAATTCCATGAATGATCTAGGATCCATCCGGAAATGAGCGTGAAGCATTGCGATATGAAATGCTGTCGACTACATACCGCTCTGGTCCATCTCATGGCCAGCCGGCCTTTGCGATTTCCTTGCGAACAGCGTAGGCACTCGACTCTGCAGTCGAGTTCATTCATGGCTTCAGCCGACACTTCTTGCGGGTTTGCCCCACACACTGAGATAATCTCCCTAGCATGAGCGGCAGCCTCATCGTCAAACTCGACCTGATCCCCACCGAAATTCCACGGGCGCCCCGACAGAATGGCCAGTTCATAGAGTTCAAGATCTTCACCACTCGGCTTGAAATTGGTATGAGGAGTGATAAGACAGCTGTGCTTCAGTATCCGAGGGTATGAGATCGGTTCACTGCACCATTGACAGCGGAAAAACGTCGTAGCGAGGTCGAGACGAGGGCAATCAGGTGGAAGTAATGTTTTAAGCAAGTGTGATTGTGATTCGACCCATGCGTTAGCGGCCATCGCGAATTCGTCTTTGAGCTTAGCAGTATCCGGTAATGGGAAGTCATTATGGGCAGGGGTAGAGAAAATGAGGGACCGAAACGGTTCCTCCCCACAAATGTCTGCAAACGCAGGATTGGGAATACAATGAGGTTGCGTGTTCAGGTATTCTTCGTATTTAGGATATAGGATCATCATGCGACTGTGGATGAGGTCTTTTCGCTCCTTTTCTAAACGAATCACACGTATCTCTTCCATAAAGTCAATCACCGCGGGCAGAATGTTCGACCAGACTGAGGTATGTATTGAGAGACTGTGTAGTCTAGATCAAGGGACACAACGCACTTCGGTCAGTCAATGGTTGCGCTTTGTCTGCTCCAGGAATGTTGGGGATCCTATGTTGGCCCAGGAAATCCACTTCAGAGCCCCAACCTGTGATTTTCTCAATTGAAGTGTGCTACAATGCGATAAGAGCGACTCAAACCTTCTGCCCGGAGTTTTACACACATGCTATGAGGATTATGAATCGGTAAGTGACTTGTGGACGATGAAAAAGCGTACTCCTTCTGTCTCTCTGAGCGGATAGTCTGGAGATCCTTTCTGCGTTTTTCCCTCAGGCGCCAGGCCCAAAAGTAACACAGCCGTTCATGCTAAAGACGTAAGCGAAATACGTGGCGCGAGTTTGCTATGGACAAACCTTCTGGCGTTCTTGGCAGGACTTGATTTGAGCTCCAATAAACTCATCCAGAAGGATTTTATTGTCTTTGAGCCGCTTTTTCTCTTGCAATATCCTCTCACAGTCTTCCTTGAGAAAGAGAAACTGACGTTTACCTGCGTTTTACGCTATTTCGCGAGAATGAGCGAACAGAGTGTACGACGTACCCTTGGGCAGTTTAGGTGACCAGACGGGGCATTGAGACCAGAGTCCTTTGACAATTGGGTCAGCGGCAGAGGTGGTTCTTGAAGGTCACTATAAATCAGAACAGTGAAAAACATTCAATCACACATCCCTCACTTCTTGTCTATACAAGCAAGACAAAGTCGCAACCGTCCCGCCCAGTGAACATACGGCCCAGGAGCCTGACAGCAATTCTAATCATGGCAGATTAGATCCTAGATATAACCATACGATGGTTGACGTACCTGGCAGTCAGTGCCAAACAACAGCAAGGCATAGTTAGGATAAGTCATATCTGTAGGTATCTGGGGTGGTGAATTATCGTCATCTTGAATATTCGTAAATGACTGCAAGAATTAGCAACAGCCAACTATTGCCACCTGTAATGCTTACTGATTTCCAGACAAGTTGAGATCTTCGATTAAGAAGTATGCTATGAAGAGATTTGTTGGCTTGAGACAGATGAAGTAAATCGGCAGGTCCTAAATGACAGAATATTTCGTAAAGGATGTCAAGAGGCATCTCTGTGACAAATTTCAACCTTCCACGAGCGCCTCTTATTTTCCGCTCGACTGGCTTTCCCTCAGCCGCAGTTGTACTGTTTGTGGCGACCTTGCGTCGTTTGGAGGGATATTTTTTATGAGCCGAGTTGGTAGATGAATCTGGGATAACCGTATCACAAGCTCTTTTCAAACGGGCTGAGGATCGACACTCCATATTGTTACTGGCAAAGAAATCAGAGAAACCGAAAATAACTACACGGAGTTTCGTTCCAAGTTTTCGTTTGTTCGACGTCAAGCGAGCCTTCAAGGTTCGACGACCTTGTGTGACGTGAGCCTGCCGGATAACGCAAGGGTCACGGCACACTGACTAGAATCTCGCGGTATGAAGTGTTGTAAGCTCTCGATTGCGAGAAAAACTACAACATATGTTCTGGTATTTAAATGAAACTAAGCGGTTGTCAAGGAAAGTGATGTTTAATAGAAATAGCATATGAAAGGAAAAAGTAACGTAATCACAAGTCCGTTACAACTTGGTTCATGGTCACGTGAATTGGGCGCGTGAGTCACGTTTATAAGCACTGAGTCAATCAAACTTGATATCTGCCTTGGCCAGTCGTGCCCTATTCAAGTTGAGTCAGAATATATCTTGTAGAAGTTATTCCCACACCATATAGTCGTACACGTCATCTGAGGCATGTTCACTCCACGAGTCTGTTGCGATACAGAAGGTACGAGCACCGGGCAGTCAAAGGTCAAAGGTCGTGGCCAGTCAAAGATCATGACAATGGGACCTTTGCCAAGAGGCCAAAGAGTAAAAGAACAGTAGACAGAACTAGTATATAGACGAAGTACATATAGCGCTCACCCTCAGTCGATTATACAGACAACTGAGGGTGAGCACAACGTGATATCTACCATAGATTATAGACTAGATTATATCCGTGTGTCATAGGTACGCACCACAACAATACAGTCGATTATACAGACAACTGAGGATTATATCCGTGTGTAATAGGTATATTGTAATCTAACTTCTAACGGAGTTGCTCTAACAGGTTCGAGCGGTAAAGGATTGAACTGGGACATCAATTATCTCATAGTGGCGAAGCGACACGACCTTCCCCAGCTCCTCCTGGTCCCACTCAAATAAGATTGTATGAGACGGAATTTCGTACACATACTCAGCTTTTGACCATAGGCTTTGATAGATTGCCCGAGCCAAGAAAAGGTCTCAACTTGTTCATTCTAATCATCATAAGGTGAGTTGCTTGAATCAAGCCAACAATTTGAGAGAAAAGTATAGCATTTCCAGATGCTTCGACCTTAATCTCATCCCATGGATTAGTGAAGCGTAACGGTCAGACGACTTTATAAGTGGACTTCATTTGTAGGAATAAACAGTCGACCGATAAGGACGCATAAATGAGTCGCGTGCATTACGAACTAAAGTATGAAGATATCCGGATATGGAATTAGTAATGGAATTCTCGACTTCGTCAGAATCGCACGCCTTGACTTAAGCGTTCGCCACTCTATTGACGATACATGAGATATCTTTTACCCACATTCAAATCACGTTCATTTCCGCATATGAATAGTAGCAAGGTAAGTACGTGGACCCGTCAAGCTCTTGAGAACGATTGGAAAACTTGAGTATATATATAAGTGGCGGCAGTCAACGGACCGATGCTTATCAAGACCAAAGTGGACGCATTTTCATCCGAGATGTCAAAGACGGTTTCGAATGGTGGGAACTTATACTAGAACATCTAATCCATGAGGAGTGGAGAGTCAACGTGGACGTCTTATCGTTCCACAGACACGACTTTTTTCTATTTATCGCTACATAGTTAATCTCAGGGGCCATTAATATTACTGTTAAGCTTGTTTGACACCGATTCAGAGTGGCATATTTACCATTCGATGCGAGTAAGACCATCACGTATTGTCCCGTTCAAACATGCCAAGATTTAGCTGAGATCATTGTGGCGTACTAGACAAACCAAAAACGGCGCTTCTGTTACGGCATCATCAGTACATACTAACTACTGCTCAAGAGTGTGAATATGTTAGTGAGTACACGTACTGTACCGTGATATGGGGAAAAACGTTGTACATGAAAGACATGCCATATCCAATTGACAGATCGTGTGCGTGAATGAATCAAGTTGTACCCAGGACAAGAAAATAAGAAACCAAGTTGAACGGTAGCTTTATCAATATTGTGGCTTTCTCAACTTTTGCCCCGCTCAATCAAACCGGCCCGCGACTCAGCTCAACACCAACCTTTTGCGCAAGCTGCATCCCAAGAGGCTCCAACGCGTCCTTCCACACCTCCTTGCGCCTTCTGCCTTCAAAAATGTAATTCGATCGCTCTCCTGTCTCGCCCTCGGGTCCAAACACATAGAATTTGTCCTCTCTCCACGGCGCCTCCCCATGAGCAAAAGATATCCATCTCTCCTGCATAGCATCCCGGACACGACAGTACGACCACTCGTCGACGACACACGTCGTCCAGTTTTCGTCTGTCGAGGCAAAATCTCCTTTTTCGTCGTCATCATCGTCAAATGAGTCGCAAAATATTTCTGGGCTGGAAGTGGGCGATTGCGCTGACGCAGGCAAAGGAACCGTGTCGAACAAGTAGATCAGGTCCGCGGCATGGTGCGGTACACCTTTTGAGGGACTTTCCTGATCAAATACATATCGCCACACACCACGACCTCCTCGTTCACGTTTCGCATTGTGAGCCACGCACTCTGTAGGCCATGCGACACGGGCGTCGTTCACAAGATCCATGATGCGCTCCGAAACCTCCTCATCCGGCATGTGGAGAGAAAGATCGTAGGCTCGCAAGATATTGCTTGCCATTATCAGTGATTGACAGACAGCCTTGATGCGGCGCACCGCGCTAGAAGCATTCCACAACGAGATTGAGCGCTCCCAATGCGTTGCGTCCACCGCAGAGTCGCCAATAATCAGTGGCTGCAGGTTTGGAGGGAAAGCGAACCTAGGTGTATGTGCCGGCGATGGAGGCACGCGCGAAAGGCTTCGTACAGCCGATCTACTTCGCGCACGACTATGTGCACGCGCTATGTGATCTTTGAGCAGATAATGATGCCGCGCATGTGCGTCATGAGGTTTAGAAAAATACTCTTTCCAGTCAGGTCGAAGAAAAACGCCATCATCAACGACACGGATCGAATGCCCGAGACTCACTAGCTTATCCGCATCATACGCGCGAAACTGCTCTATAGTGGTGATGCGCAGTCTTGAGAGCACGCGAGACAGATGCCATCCAGAGTTTACTACATCAGGAAGGTTGTATTCGATGAGTGGGCTTTGTATGATAGCGCGCTGGAACACCGGGCGAGTCTGATTCGCCGTGGACAGAAGATGGTACAAGATGTCAGCACCGCCCGACGATATGCCGAAGATCGTGATGTTTCCCGGATCTCCACCAAAGTCACTGATGTAATGATGGAGCCATTCCATCGCCCTTCGTTGATCTCTCAGGCCTAGGAAAACAAGAAAATCAGTCCATTCCATCATCATGCATAGATACGACGACATGCCATAGTTCCCAACACCTTCCTCCCCAGCAGCTACGTTATCTTCCCGAATCATGGGACTTGCCGCAAAACCGAGCAGACCAATGCGAAAGCTATGCCGTGAAAGTTGAAAATAGTATCCCTCTGTTAGACAACCACTTACTTGAAAGTGACAATGATCACTGGTTTACCCATACTTAGACTTTTCCTCACGAGAGGACCGCCATCGTAAACCCAGCTTGCACCACTACCTCTATCGCCGCCTCTTTCCATTGGATCGAGTCGTGAACATGAGTAAGCATATGATGCAAAAATTCTCACCCGTGTACCCACAACATGACTGGCACGCGAGACTGGGACGTGAGCCCAGCAGGACATGTTATGTTGAGATTCAAGCACTCGAACTCGTCCGACTTCAGGACCTGCTGCGGTGAACGATCATTCGAAATGCCAACCAATGATTCTTCATAAGATAGCCTCGAACGAGGCTGAGGACAGATCGGCCTAGATTTATGAGCTCGTCAAAACCAATGAGATGAGATGGAAACATACCCATAGTGTGAGGCGTCCACTATTGGAGGGTATGTCTTCCACAACTTGGACGGGCGAAAGCGGGCAGGCACAGAAGCGTACTTAATGCCCAAGTACTGATTTATCGGTACATCTGGTGTCGACAAAGGGTGATCGAGACCATAGAAGGTTGCGTCGAGCAACGCATGATAGACATGCGGGGCGTCGGAATAATATGATTTTTGCACCGCTGGCATGCTCGCCAAAGGAATTTAGCGTCACGAGTATATCGTGAGGATGTAGAGGGGAATAGAAATGAAGAAGCCACGAGCGAGGGACAAGGCCAGATTGACGACTGAGGGGGTTGATGTATGTTTGTATCAAAGGAGAGACCGAGACAGCGGTCAGTGAATGGGGCACACCTCCATCGCCTCGATCGATCGAATTGGGTGGAGAGCACTGGAAAACTAAGATGATAGTCCACGATAGGAAACTATACAATTTCTGCACGTGATGCTGTTTTGGGCGATCTCCCGGACTTGTGGCATCGTTTAACGGACAAATCCTTGCCAGGAAGTAGCATTCTTGACACCCGTGTGCCCAATTATGATCAAGTCCGTCTGCACTAGATTAAGAGCCGTCCGCATGCGGCGGCGAGAACCATAATGGCGTCAGTGATGTCTTAGTATGAGCCAAATTGAAAAGTCAGCTCCCGTGACTTCGCGGTCTAGACCGAACACGAGTAATCGTTTCGTGCAGGATAGAGCAACTGCGATTGTGCTCTTGGGGAGTTGATTATCCAGCGTTGAGAGCAAAGGATTCGAGGTGGTCGGAGTGTGGGCCCGAGACTTCTTGAGCGCTCCAACTCCGTAGAAGGCGATATTCCTCTGCGATATGCTGAAAAGGCAATCTGACACACTAAAGTCACATGTAGGAAACGTATACTCTAGAAGCTTCGATATCCTTCATTACAATGGGTGGGTCAGGAAATCCATTAACGACGTTCACTCACCGGCACCTCTATATAAGCAACCCTGTCCATAATGCTCACATTGGTGCGAGACAATTGATTCAGGTGGAGTTTCATCAAAGGCAAAGACGGGACCTACAAAGGATTTGGACTACTGTCTGCAAGAGAAACTGTAATGACGGCGCACCTGTGCGTTGATCTGCTAGCAGGATCTCTTATGACGAGTAGATCACGAAGCAACGCATACATTGCAATCGAACGCTACTGCCATACATACACGATGATAAACTAGCAGACAGTACTGGGAAGTATTATCTGTGTATAGATGTATTAACAGCCCCTCAATGTTGTTCGGACAGTACATGATCAATTTTGAAGACACAACACAGAGAGAAAACCGCCGACCAAATGTCGTCACTCTCTAACTTGAGAACATCACGACGTGTGAAGGATGTAAGAATAGTAACAAAGAGACCGAAGAAGCATAGCAGCATTGAGGACGGAGTCAAGACAGAAATTATCATTGACAGTCATATCGATATCATTCTCGTCGTGATATGTCGGATATCTCCGCCAGCGGTAAACGCGGCCCGAATTGTCAAGCAGTCAAATGTATATGGTACATCTTACAATTGCCTTACAAGTATGTATCCTCATTATGCCTCATTATTTATCCCCGTACCCTTACTACTTTCCGTTTTCCTTTCTGTATACCCCCAGATGTGCCAGGTGTAGGACCAGCACCAGGAATAGGACTTTCTGTGGCGTTCATCCCAGCCTTGACAGTCTCGATGAGCACACCAGTCGAGATTGCAGGAGAATATTGCGAGATCCGGCTTGAAAGAGGTGGGAGGGGTTCAGGAGGTACAGGAACACGGCGACCACTTGTTTGTTTGGGCTGCAGAGCCGCAGGCGACTTGGACTTCGTCTGAGCAGGCTGCTTGCCTTTGCTCGAGGTCGTGGGTTTGGGCGGCGGCACTGGGGCGGGATTTAAAGGAGTATAATTGTACGGTGGTTTAGGAATATTTTCTGGCTTTGATTGTTGTATCTGCAGGCAGATCATCTCGAGGAGTTGTTTCTCTGCAAAGAGAAGGCGCGCGTCTTGGCGTGCCAAATCAAGTAAGAGGGAAGATGGCTTACTAGTCTTTACGGCGGAGTTGACGAGCCGTCCATCCTTCTTCCACTGCACACGTACGCGGCCGGGATTATCCCAATCGCGCGGATGTGCCTTGTGGACCTCGTGTAGCGTGCTGAGGCCCAAACTACTTGCCGCTTCCGCAATATCCTTACTGAGTGGCCACCAGACGCTCTTCGCGCGCGACACGCGACGCTGTCCTGTTCCATAAGGCCGCTTAGCATCTATATAGATAGGGTAGATACACGTCCATCTGTACAAGTCGATCGTTCCTTTTGAAAAAATCTCGCATGAAAAGTCAAAGGCACACACGCTTTGTAGGGAGTAATGTCGAGAGTGGAGCTAATCTCTGGACGATTTGCGCCTGATGCTGTAGGCCTGGACTGTACCTTGGATGAGGGTGGCGAAGCAGGGCCGGCTTGCGGCTCGAACTCGTCGTCCGAGATGTGCATTTCCTCGATAAGAGGCCCACGGGTGCCAGTGTTAGGGAGGATGTGAGAGGGAAGAGGAAGTATGGTGTCGTCGTCGAACTCATCCTCGACGATAGGTGCTCTGCGAGACATGGCTTCTGGATACTCAGAGGTCGTGGTGATTGTTGTCGTACGAGTGTCTGAGTCGAGATAGGTGATTGGCTTTTCCCACGTGGTCTCTGTTCTCCACCCGTGTTCATGTCCTGCAGATGATCTTCTTCTCGTCAGGGCTGGCAACGACGATATGTTTGTACGTTCACTGCACCTGAAAGTTGGTGCTGTCTTACAAGTCTCCAGAATTTCAATGTCTCTTTTCTCCATTGTTGTAGCCGCCCATGATCACTCGAATCCGCCCGCGAACGATACCCAACCTGCACTCACCTGCACACCATTTACCGAATGTCAGCCATGTCCAAAGTCTCAAGTACGTTTCATTTCCTTAGGTGCAAAAATCCAGAACCTATTTCCCTCCAGCTTTCGGAACCGTTTTGCCAACCCTTCGGCAATAGACAGCTCATGCATTGTTTCAGTAACACAACTGTACATCCTTCGTCTCACGGCGCTCTAAGCCATAACGGTGTACAAACCCTTCCAGGGAGCATCGACTCGGATGTCAACATAGACTTTGATCCCTTCAAAACAGAACATCCAGAAGGCGAAACACCTGCCTGGGGTTCTTGCGGTCGCATCGTAGCTCAGGAGCGTGCAGACTTTTTTGAATTCGTAGCGTGCAACATTATCTTCGCGGCTATCGCTCTGTTCGTACTATTCGCACGTTCCAAGCGCCTCCGCCTGCTTCAGGCGAGGCAATTGGCTGCGCGTATTGGGGTGGTTCGCGGTACAGGGCCAGGGGCTGGGCAGAGGAGGTAAAGTTTAATATATTTTCGTTCGAGATGTTATTAATAGGTGTGCTCCTGTGCCTTTGTCGCGCGGTTATGTGGAGCCCTTATAAGCTTATTATACTGCATTAGTATGCTCGAGGTTGAACGTTGAGTACCTGCTTTAAATAAATGCCGTCTCCAAGCTGTGATTTGGACAGCGCCATACTAGGCTGAGTTTGGAAGAAAGGTGACTATCAGCTGGATTTGGTACCATTTCAAGGCACTGGTTGTGAACGCGCTCTGCTCATAATTGTCATTTCTTTTCAAGCGGGTACTCAATTGCAATCCGTACCGTACAAGGATAAGGTATATTTCCTCGAAGCTTTGGGTTAAACATTAGTCGTCAACGAAGACGCCGGGGCTGTCTCGACGCTCTCAACGCTTATTTCAGCGTGGGATAAGATTGCCATAGATACTTTCCCTTGATGGAGGGTGATCAGACATTGACTTATTATTGGATCGTGCTTTCTTTGTGGTCGCCTATTGTCAATTGTCAATTGTCGAACTGTTCGTTGCATTGTAGCATCTTCTCGCGTCAACAAGATCCAGACAAATGTGATGTTTATATTCTTGGAAAACAACCACAGATATGCGTGGACCATCGTGGGACACACGTGTTGTTGACGATTTTCATACTCAATGTGTCTTCCAAAATGCAGACATTCTCAACAACTTTATCTTGGACCACAGGGTGCACGCTGAGGGTAATATGCACCTGAATCACTTCACATCTCCAGTGCAACTCATAGCTTTGTTCCCAACATAGGCCATCATTACATGGCCACGACTTGATACACGAGAAGACAATGACACAATGGGGCCAAGTACACATGCCATTTACCCACAATCAGCCAACCTGTGCGATCTTTCGTGTATTATCCCTGTGGCCCTACATATATAAATACGATCGACTGCTGCCAAAATTTCATTTCATCATAACATTTCCGCCTCTACACCACATTCCCATCCTTCGCCTCTCCTCGCATGCACCTGAACATGCTGCTTTCCTTTTACTTGGCGTTTGTTTCTTGCATCTCTTTAGTGTCTGCGGTGCCTTTTTGTGGGCTGGTACCCCCGAAACAGGCATCGCACTCCGTACAGGTTGTAAATTCGACAGATGATGTCGTTGCAGCGATGTGGTGGCCTGCTTGGCGCAACACACAACAACCTCCGAGCAACATCTCTTGGTCCAAGTATAATGTCGCAACGTATGCTTTTGCGTAAGTGTCGTTTTCAAGTGATCAAACAATCTGAAGAATTGATCGTTTTCTACGTAGCGTTCCTACGGAGAATGGGACCCTCTCAATGCCGGATGACACGAACAATGTCATTCTTCCGCAGTTCGTCTCCCTCGCAAAGGAGAATGTAGGTTTTGTTTTTTCTCTTCGGGAAGGAAACATTGTTTAAACCGAGCTCACAGAATGTGAAAGCCCTTGTATCGATTGGTGGATATACGGGCTCGCGTTTCTTCTCTGCACTTGTCAATCCTGAAAATCGTACCAGTTTTGTCAATACCTGCTACGAATTCATGACTAATAATAACCTTGACGGTTTGGATTTCGAGTACGCCATGTTCAAGGTTCCTGCGACTGGTCGATCCTCATCTTCACTTTTACAGCTGGGAATACCCAGGTGGCGGAGGAATTTCCTGCAACCTTGCGTCTGGTGATGATTCGAACAACTTCTTCGCGTTTCTTCACGAGCTCCGTGAAAAGTTGGGTTCGGACAAAATGATCACCCTCGCAGTGCGAGCCACACCGTTTACAGACACAGACGGAGATCTTTCTGGCCTAGCGGAAGACGTTGACTACATTGGTGAGAGTTCGTTGTGGCACATCTCATTCGTTATTAACAAATCTTTGTTATTGAATAGCTATCATGGACTATGATATCTGGGGTTCCTGGTCTCCGACAACCGGACCGAATGCACCCCTTGACGATTCATGTGCAACGACTAAAGCTGGATCTGTGACTTCTTCTATCCAGGAGTGGACAGCTACCAGCTTCCCTGCTAATAAAGTCCGTCTTGCAATCCGCCCAGTAATCATGTATATTAAAATTTTGTCTCTTTAGATTGTGCTTGGGGTCCCGGCTTACGGTCACGGGTTCAACGTTTCATCTGCCAACGCGTTGCGTGCAAATAGCTCGGTCGCGGTGTACACTACCTTTACTGGTATTCCCTATGGTCCTAACGACAACCCTGCTGCCCCTCCTCAACGTGAGTTCTGATTTGTTTCACATCAGACGATGAACTGGCCTTAAACCGGGTCTCGCAAAACAGCGGATATCTGTGGTGATGTATCAACTACACCTAGTGGTTTTTACTACTTCGAACAACTGGTTTCCTCCGGTTTCCTTGATCAATCGGGTTCTCCTTCGCAGAATATTTCTTACACCATTGACCCTTGCAGCCAAACGGTTCGTTTTCTATCTCATGAGGCGACTTCAATGCTAACCATCGTTCAATCTTCAGCCCTTTGTCTATAATCAAGATGCCTCGATCATGGTCTCCTTCGATGATGCAAAGAGTTTTGGTGGGTCGGTTTACCCCTTTAAGCTTCGACGTTACTAAATCTTCCTGGAAAAAGCTGTGAAGGGACAATTCATCAATGACAATGGCCTTAAGGGCTTCTCTATCTGGGATGCTTCAGGAGACTATAATGACATTCTTTTAGACTCAATCAGCGATGCCATGGGTATCGAGCAAATTTGTAGTTGAGCACTGGTGCTCGAATGGGTCCTGCATATGTCCTTCGACTTATAGTCCTCACTTTAATTATATATAAACTGTATTTCTGATCCATTCTTCGCTTGCCAAGGGTTCCAGGTTCATGATCATCACCACGTTTCAATGAACTGGCATTTTCTTGTGTAACTTATCGCAATTACTGTATCAGGCTGTTATGTGTAGCGAGTCCCAGATACGATCAAATGCATGCATGTGGCCGTGTGATTGCACCTGACAACCCCGGGTGTGCACGCGCGCCACGTCAAAACACGTGATGAATAATACAAATAAAAAGTCGTGTGTCACCAGGAGGCAGCATCGTCTTACCTGGCCTTCGTCTTGTCTTTGAGAGCTTCTTTAAGTGTTCTTATTAATTTCTAATGCCTGTACTACGCGTTTCTTCCCGTTTGAAGAATAAGGCAGCTTCCTCTATCATAAACCATCAATCCCCACTTTCGGTGCCTCAAAAGGTTCAACGTAAACGACGCAAGCTCGTTGAGCCGCCGGATAAATCCAATACAAGAAACGAGAAAAGGACAAATCGGAAAAGTATACAGGGGAAATTGAAGTTGATCACTGAAATGCCTCTCGACATCCTCTTCGAAATATTCAGTTTTCTTCGACCAGTTGATCTCCTCCATTTGTCCAGAGCCAATCAAGTCCTTCGACGGATTCTGTTAAATCGACGAACGAATTGCATTTGGAAAGGGGTAAGTAACTAGTGTAGCTGTTTTTGATCTACATTTTATCCCCTTTCTCAGGCATTCATGAACATTGAACAAGACCCCCCACCCGAAATGCCGGAAGACATGACATACCCTAGTTACACCTTGCTCTTGTATGGTACTCATTGCAACGCAAGTCCTGCTTGTTACTTCATTTATATAGATGTCAATTTTTAACTTTCGAACTGCAGCATTGCGGCCGGGGGACCACATTAAACGTTCATTGGGCTGCACGGTTACGTCTTTGCGCCGCTTGCATAAAGAAAAAGTGAGATAATCACAATAATTCAAGGATCGTCGACTCAAAGTTGCCTGCAACGCCGGCAGGACCGTTTCAGCGATGCGAGGCAATCGGGAAAAGCTTCCGGATCTGTGCCCTCCGTGGCGTGTCAGTACACCAACCAGTTGTTCGTCCATATATGACCTTCTTCCTGTTTTATGGTTCTTACTTGTCTTCTTGAAGACTATGCTGTCCTATATATGAAAGAAGACTATCAGAGGATCACTCACAAACTAGACAAACTAAAAGATGACGGAAACTGCCTTAGCAACTTTGTTCGAACACAGAAAAAATTCTACAATGAACGTGTGAAGGTCATACGGGTCATTGATTGATTGCTTGAATTTGACTCATCCCGTTTTTAGCATGCCAGACAATGCGACGAATGGGTTGATGGCATCAAAAAAAGGCGAGAAAATAAGACTAGTGAGATCCTCTCTAAAAGACGGGAGGTGTACGTTTGTCTATATTATGACAGCAATTATTCAACGTTGTTCACAGTATATGCCAGAGGCTTCGTCAAGAAGGTTTCCTTGTCTTTGTTCTATTCATGCGTGCGTTTACTGAACGTATTACAGGTTGGAGTGATGAAATAGATTACCTCTATCCGGGGGGAATTTCTAAAATTCCAGAAATTGGTAGGGCACAGGAATTAACCGACAAGAGTAAGTTCATTCTTGAGGTTACATCTCTCATGGCTCTACTGAAACTTGAAAAATCAAAAGGCTGGACCAGAATTCATCCTCTCATAATCAGCTACCTTGAGAGCGTCCGTTCGGAACGTCTTGCAGAGCAACGCCGACGTATCGTTCAAAAACGTATGGTGCTCCTGATGCCCCTGTACAAAGAGTATTTAAGCACGTTACCGTATCTTTCCCATGTTCCTGGGTTTCCGGAACTGTGTGCGGAGGAACCATTCCGATCGCTGATCTTCTCAACTCCCGTTGATACGACACTTACACAAGGGGATTTTGCAGCCCATAAGGACGATATCGCCAGAGCTTGCAACGCTCAGTCCGAGTCACAAGCACGATTTTTGGAAACATTACTTCCTCTCGATTACCCTTCTTTAGACCTTGCCATGGCGTTGTTCAATTGCCAATGGTGCGGGAAACCGATATCTTATCCTGGCGTATTGCAACACCATTGCCTAATTGAACACCACAAGAATTTCAATGCTGAACTGTATAAATTTGCATTGGACCATAAACCATGGGACTATCATGGCTTATACGACGACAAAGAATATTCACTGTTATTCCGACGACCTTGGAACTTTGGTAGATGTCAAGTCAAGTACGATGAAGAGGCAGCTCGTCACGCAAAGGTAATAATCGAGCTATGTGGGGCAGACCCACGCCATGTATCCAAAGAAGCGATGGATGCGCTCGATGTCAGAGTTGAGTGTTTGCGTTGTCGACAGGGAAAGCGTGGGCGGACGGGGCGCCTTGCTATGACATGGTCAGTAGCGGTATGTTGTGGTATCTTCTCAATTTCCAAATCACAAATTAACCGAGGCATATCCTTCAAATCCAGGTCACTCACGAATTAGAAAAACACCTTCAAAATGAAGAAGATTTAGAATGGAACGGAACTCGGTGGGAGCTATTGAATGCGGAGGACACCAAGATGGCAAAGTCCAAGGAACTGCGAGGTCCACACTACCCAGTCAGAATTCCGCGGCTGGCCGCCGAGTGAAAGGATTCCAAGTTATGCCATCCTCGTCATGTTCAACAAGCCAAGTACGGGATGTACATCCTATAAAAAAAACGACCTTAGACCGAATCCCTGGCGCCTGCAGGCCTGTGGAGTCAAGGTAAATAGGTAGAATTACCTGACAAAGTATAAATAACAAATGGGTCGCTCCACAGATTTAAGGCTCAAATTCAAAGACGGGTCTAATCTAGTCTCCAAGCGTTATTGAATATCGTCTAAACGTCGACTTCGTGCATCATCCTGATCAAAATTCTTCATCTACAGATTTCTCATTTCGGAAAATATATTTTTGTGCTGAAATCTAGCTTTGAAAAACGTCTTGTTTCCGCAACGTCAGGCATTGTGGGAAAGAGTACCCTATTCTGAATCGTAGTAATGTAATCATGGATGGGAATTTGCAACTACTCAAAATGGTGGAGTTCCTTCATGTCTTCGAAACACATCTATAACTCTGCGGACGGTCTAGTGCTCAAGGCTCTCAGAGGAGCTGTAGCTCTAAATCCAGCCCTCAAGTTGTAAGTAGATGTCTTTAATTTCAAAGTCAGCGTGCCATCCCCACTGCTGTACTCAGACACGCAGCTTCAAAGTCAGTCTATATATCTGATGAGACTTACACCCGCACGGATGCGGAGAACAGCATTCTTTCCAGCGTCGCTGTCATATCAGGTGGCGGAGCAGGACACGAACCTGCTCATGCAGGATACACCGGTCGCGGGATGCTTTCTGCATCTGTCTCAGGCGATATATTTGCTAGTCCCAGTGCAAAACAAATTCTGCACACAATATATCTAGCTTCTTCCTCTGGGGCCGCTCTATCTGAGGTCGACCAACCTGGTCAGATCCATGGGTGGAAGGATGTCCTAGTGATTATCAACAACTATACCGGGGACCGCCTCAATTTCGGGATTGCTATCGAAAAGGCTTTGGCCTCTTCCTGCATGAAGGTCGAAAGCGTCATCGTAGCCGATGATGTTTCACTTCTTCAGCCAGCCTCTGCCTCTGGATCGCAGGCTCGAAAGAGCCTGGTTGGTGCACGGGGCCTTGCAGGCAACATACTTGTATGCAAGATATTAGGAGCCTTTGCTCAAAGAGGTGCGGACTTGATGCGCGTCAAACTACTCGGCGATATTGTGGTGCACAACTTAGCAAGTGTCGGTGTTGGACTGGACCATTGCCACGTCCCTGGTCGAGGACCGAGCTTGGATAGCGCTGTGGTGATAGCAGAAGGTGAGTGTGAGATAGGCCTGGGGCTTCATAATGAGCCTGGAGCGGTACGGAAGAAGATGGATGGACCAGATAGACTTGTGACAGAAATGCTTAATCTCATCATGCGTTCGAGCACCGGAGAGGATTTCTTGCAAGTTGCTTCAGGTGACACGCAACGAAATCTGACCGATGACATCGTATTGTTCATCAACAATCTTGGCGGTATGTCTCAACTGGAACTAGCTGCTGTGTTGGATGAGGTCCTTTGTCAATTGGGTGAGTAACAAGCATTAGTTCAAATACTCCTGTGTCTACATCTGCACATTCTGGTGTCCTTAGCTTCGGTTCGCATTATTCCGAAGCGCGTCTATTCTTCTGCTTATATGACTTCACTCAATGCTCCTGGATTCTCGATCTCTATTCTCAATGTCTCGAGGATTCAACAAGGACTCGATGCATCCCCGAGTTGGAATACTTCGGTCACCATCCTTGAGCTTCTTGATGACCCAACGGATGCCGTTTCATGGCTCGGCGCTCGTAGCTGGCCAACAAAAAGGCACAGCGAATGCATCGAGAAATCGACTCCTCCACCAATTATTTCTCCAACTTTGCCTCCAGTATCTCCGAGGATCAAAAAACAGTCCAAAGGTCCTTCTGAAAGGATAGAATGTGGCATCAGATCTGCATGTGAAACCGTTCTACTCCACCAACAGGCCATAACTGAGTTCGATACCATCTTGGGAGATGGGGATTGTGGAGAAACTTTTGCTGCCGGTGCTAAAGGTAGGTTTTTTGGGGAAGAATTTTAAGGGAGATATACCTCATTTATTACTTTTCCAGCAATCTTGGCAATTCTTGACAAAGGAAGTATCGATCTATCCTGCATCACTGGTTTTGAACTGGTGAGATTTGTTGCAGACGTGCTTGAAGATCGGATGGGAGGAACTATCGGTGCTTGTAAGCCCGTGTCACCTTTGCTCAACCTTCGGCACATCCTTATCGCTACCAGTGTTTGCGATATTCTTGACAGCAGTGTCTACCTCCCTCAAGGACTCGAGAGACGCACCCACAAAGCAGGAATGGGGAAATGCACTTGCTATTGGACTGAATTCTCTGAAGAAGTATACACCAGCACAGCCAGGTGACCGAACCATCATTGACGCCCTACGTCCATTTTGCGAAAGTATTTCTCGCGAAGGAAATACTTTTGAACAAGCGGTAGATGCAGCCAAGGAAGGTGCAAAGAGTACTCGATATATGCCAGCAATCTTAGGGAGGGCTGCATATGTCACGATTCCAAGTAATTTGGAGAATCTACCACCTGATCCTGGTGCGTGGGGTGTCGTGGCTATTCTTGAGGGTCTTTGCAATGGCTTACGTGAGTAATTCCCGATCTACGTAGTTGGCGTAGCAATAAATTCGCTCGACTTGTTCGAGCAAGTCTTGAGAATCCAATATTGATCATGCCTGCATCAACATAATTGTTTAAAATGCCGCTTGCATCATTCTGAACGTCCTTGAAGGCATTCCAAACTCTCCATTTCCCTTAGTATATCATCTCTTTTAGATTGTTCCAGTTCCCACTCTCCCAGTATCCTCCCGTACTTTATTGCACCTTCGGCATCACCCAGCGCCAGATATGCTCTCACTATCGCATACAGATGGTGTTTGTATGCATATGACGCCTCCAGCCCCTCCTTCTCAATAACGCTGATCCAGCGTAAGCTGATCTTAATCGTATGGTCCTCTGCGAGGAGAGGGTTTGTGAGCCACGCATCAAAGTCGGCGTCAGTTGTATGAAGGCTCGCGCGCAGAGCGAGTCGACGGGCGTCGGATAGGAAAGTGGGTTGCAGACAGGAACGGCAGGTGCAAGTAAATCTATATGACGCGAGATAAGCTTGGCGAGAGGAAGAAAGTTCAAGAAGAGTGCAGTAAGAAATGAAGATTTCTTCGCCAGACCGGATAGTGCGTATGGCTCGGAGCTGGAAGGAGAAGGAGTCAACGTCAAAGAATCTTTCGGCGGAAGGACTGCAACTATTTGAAAGAGAAAGAAAGGTATGCATTAGTCAGTGTGAAGTAAAAGGTTCTGTTATACCTATGATTAATACGGCTCATCATCTTGCATACTGCAGCATATCCACCAGAGTGAGGTTCTGGATCCATGACACCTGTTAGCTCCAACCCATTAATCCCAAGCACTCCCAAGATGGGTTCGCTCCCATCATCATGAGCCCCACGAGCTAAGTCCAAAAAGGCTTCCTGTTGATCGGGATTCAGACGCTCAAAACATGGGCGTAGGTATGTCCTTTCCCACTTGAGTCGAATTGCAGCGCTGCGTGCATCTTTAGTGATTCCTTGAGATTCAAGTTTTGACGCAAAATGTGGCATGGGTATAGTAGTGGGCGTTACAGTGAGTGGTCGTTCGGTGAGAATGTGGTCGCCCATCGCCAGATCTCGTGTTGCGAACATGCCTAGACCATGACTCGAAGGACCAATGCGAAAGCACACGTCGGATGGATGATGTGGGCGTTGCGGGAAATTACATCTTGTCAATATGTCATGGAGGGCAGAACGGCGAATGAGGCAACAAGTTGACTCTTCCCGCTCGGTGGATTCAGGGAGTGTAATATAAACCATATCATTGTGCTTCCAATCCTCAAAATCCGTGTCATCTGCAGGGTGTTTTACTCAAGGACAGTCGTATACAAGCATTTTCTAACCTTCCATTGCTGCAATTTCCAAGCCGTTATCTGCGTGTTCCATCGCCTCTCCGTCTAGCCAAGCTGTTAGCATCGTATCGACTTCGAATCTTAAAAACTTTGATTCCGTGCCGAAGCGATAAGATAAGATCCACCCATTGGAATTTGTCGTTGATCAGCGGAGCGAGCTCGACCATGATATGATGGCCACGCAATTACCTCCACACAACTCTGACGACGACGACGACGATTACGTACCACATGCTGAACTTGAAGATGGTATGTTCGGACCAAGTCAAAGGCGAAACTCTCTCAAGTGCCGTCCAGGATCATCAGATGAAGAACCAGAGTCCAAACGACCTCGAGTATCACCACCACGCGAATCGAGTTTAAACGAAGCGAAGAAACAACAGTACTCTATTCAACTGACTTTAAAGACTATGATTTATAATTTCGCAGAGCTAAAGACGCATTGTGGGCTTCATTCCAGGCTGCAGTTTCGTCAGCGCCATCCACTCAAGCAGCGCCAATCAAGGAGATGGTGAAGGTTGAAAAACGCTTTCGATTTGCTGGAGAAACCCTCGCGTACGTTTGAAACGTTTTCTATCTCGTGTTGCTCTTTACATAGCTGGCTAGAGAAGTAGTTGAAGTTGCTGCAGACTCCCCTGATGCGAAGAAATGGCCGACGTGGCATGAAAAGGGAGACAATCATACACCGGCCGCCTCTTCGCCTGCAGAATTAGAATCGGCAGAAGGTAAATTAGAAGCGTCTTCCGAACCTTCAACTGCCACAAAACCTGCTGTAAAACGACCAGGCCCTCGAAAATCTAAAACAGTTTTAGCCGCTATCCCGACTCAGAAGGCAAAGAAACTTTCAACCCTCGAAAAGTCAGCCATGGATTGGCAGGCGCATGTCCAAGCATCAGGACAATCAGGTCTTAAAGACGAACTCGAGGCCAATCGTCGAGGGGGCGGATATCTTGAAAAGGTGGAATTCTTAAATAGGGTGGAAGAACGGAGAGAAGGGGTCATTGAGGCAAACAAAGGTAGTAAGCGCCGACGACATTAATTTGGTGAGCTCATTCGACGCATTCTCGGGCCTGCTTATATGCTACAAAGTATATGTGATAATTTATCTCAGGGATGACGTTTGTAATGATACTCAAAATTCATACATGCAATTCTTGAATCAAAGGACACTCAATTCGCAAGCCTCGGTGACATAAATTTAAGAATACAAATAAACCTGACCATAGCCCCACTGGCTATTCCTCTGACGAAAGCTCAAGCTTGATGAGGGTTGACCGCGTCGTGACTACTCTTCACTGTTTTGGTCCAAGACTTTTGACGCAAGTACGCAAGATCTCCGGGCAGGAGAACGATGTCTTTTGTACCTCATTTTCCAAGTGCCGAGAAGGGTATATGATGTTGAATTCAGTGGGTGAAAGTCCATGAATGGATCAATGATGTATGTTGATTTCATGTTTTTTTTTGCGACAAATCCGAAATGCGTCACATGTCTCGTGTCGTCACTTATTGATGCGGAGATCTGGACTCCACACCCGGTCGCGCGCCTGGGCTCTGGGTTCACAGTTGTTTCACGACAATCAGCAATGACTATCCTTCTAACTGGCGGCACAGGCAAGACTGCCCTACCCACTGCCCGCCGCCTCCAGCACGCCGGTCATTCCGTGTTGCTCGCTTGCCGTTCAGGAAACGTCCCTGCTCCTTATAGGGGAGTCGCGTTCGACTGGTTTGACTCTAAGACATTCAAAAGTCCTTTCGACCTTGACAGTAACATTGATCGCATTTATTTGGTCTGCCCTTATGCGCCAGACTTGCTGGGAATTGTAAAGCCATTTATAGAACTGGCGATATCCAAGGGTGTCAAGCGCTTCGTCCTTCTGAGTTCTACGCGTCAAGAAAGAGGAGGATCTTACACGGGCAAAGTACATGAATATATCGAAGACCTTGGTGTAGAGTGGGCGGTAATACGCCCGACTTGGTTCATGGGTAAGTACTCAAAATGACCTCTGGTTCAGGAGCATCATTAAATGAAGGTGGGCTTACAGAAAATTTTTCTACAATCTATCTAAATCCTATTCGTAATGACAACTGTATCCCAACGTCGATGCGAGAAGGTCGTGTTCCATTCATCGCAGCCGATGATATTGCCGAACTTGTATACCATGCTCTCACTGATGAGAAGAGCCACAATGTGGACCATCTAATTGTGGGCCCAGATGCGTATACTCACGACGAAGTAAGCCATCTTAATCACAGATAGAGAATAGAACTTCGAGGTGACATACAGGCCGCCACAATGTTTAGTGAAATTCTTGGTCGTAAAATCGAGCATATTCACCTGTCAGAGGAACAAGGAAACAATTTCTGGATAGCGCTAGGCTTGCCAGAGCTAGCCGCCCAATTCATGGTTGCACTTGAACATACAACTGCACATGATAGCGAATTCGCTTCGATGAACGAACCAACAGACGGAAAGGTTATTGGTAGAACGCGCCTACCTGAATACGTGAACGGAAATCGCAGGCTTTGGGAGTAAAATTTGTGAAACCCTCGAAAGCTATGAAGCGCTCTACTCCAAGATGATGATGATGGGTCAGTTTATTTCCTTCAAGAGCTGATAAGTACTTGACAAAGAGAAGTATATATAATTTGTCATCGTAGTTACAGTCTGCAAGTTTCAACTCGTACAGTTGAATTGACTTCGCCGCCCCCACTGTCCTTGCTACCACCGCAGGGAACAGACGACAAATTGAAACCGTATGTGATCACCACTTCCCCGCACTTCCATGCTCGTCCATTTAAGTAATGACGCAATTTCTGAGGACCACTTTCACTTTCACTCCAATCATGAGGTTAATCTTCTGCCAAATCGCCGTCATTGTCACTTTCGCATTGGTGCCTTGAAGGCCCAGAACATGACATTTCCTTAGAAAGTTTTCTCAGCCAGGACCAATGGCCCTCGAAAAGATCTACCACAGCTTCCAGTTCTCCATTTCCTACATGTACAAGAGACAGTGTCCTCATTGCATTGGAGCTGAGGACTTGTCGCATGAGGGACGAACCTTCACATACTGTCGTGTAAAGGACTGAGGTGTGTATGCTTCCCCACATTAGTTGTACCACGGAACTAATATAGGCAAGTTTTGTAATATTAGAAAATAGGTACTTAGACAGGAATCTAGTCGTTTTCCCTACCGACTGAGTTATAGTGGAAAACACTATCTGCTGATTCACAGTGAGAGTGAGAGTTTGAGTTTTGATATTTTCGCAACGGGCAACTTCCTACCACCTCTTCCTCCTTCTCCCTCTACAATAGCATCAAATATCATAATAATAATTTAGATCGATTCATTATCGAAGATCGACGCGCGGTAGTTTCATAGTGTCTAAGTAAGAACATCAGTCTCGAGCGCGCCAGTACGGAGCGGACTTGACTGATCACCTAAGAACAATATAACTAGTCAAGTGAAGTAAGTAAAAGAATATGGAAAGGGTAGAAGTGGAACGAAAATAAAACACCTCAGTCTCGTGCGTGTCGTACGGAACGGACTGAGGTGTGACAGATAGAGAAGAACATATTCAAGGAAGCGTAGCCGAAGGTAAGTAAATGTACAGTCGAACGCGTCATGTCGCGGTTATCCTACGACATTCATTACATGTAATCCTTTTCGTCCATATCGTCCAGGAACCAATTCGCTTCAGCTTTAGCCCGGGCTTCCTCCGGGATCATTGGCAACAACTTCAGCTTTAGCAGCTCGGCGAGGGCCGTGGCCATCTCGTAGTGTTCGTTGGATACCCAGGTCTCCGTCTTCTCAAAGCCAATCATGGTTCGGAACCCCTCAAAACACTCGTCTGCTTCTTGCAGCCTTGCGCTCAGCTCCTTCGTCTTACGCAGGTCCTCGAGTTCGAATACGACTGGACACGGCACACCTTCCCCTGTAAGCCTCCCCCAATACTCCATTGCCTCTGTCAACGTAACCTTCAGCGCATGAGTCTCAACCTCCCGTGGAAAACCGGCTTGGTTGAACAGGCAGTAGATAAACATGGACACGGGGTCAGACAACGCATGTGATGGAACTTGTTGTACTTCTCCGTGTCCTTGACGTACTGGAAGTGGACGATACGGCAGTTGTAGAGTCCTCTCTCGCGGACCTGCTCGGATTGGTCCAATTCTTTCATGTTTGCCGGCAGTGAAGGTGGGATGAGACGCTGCGAGACAGGGTCATCGTAGTTCTGTAAGCGATCTGGTATACCATCGAGGAGAAAGAGGGGTAAGATCGAAGCGTGTTGCCAGTCAAGCAGACCGACGATTTCCAACTGGTTAGAGTCAGACGACTTCGACACGATCACGTTGCCTGGCTGGAGATCGGGATGGCAGATACGGAAACGATGAAGAACTGGGTTTTTGGGGATGAGCGAAGATGCGATGAGAAGACAGAGTTGGAGATTTTTGACGTGGTCTGACGGTGATTGCTCCTTGTACTCATAAGCCTCCCTTCTTTCGTGCTGGAACGGTAGTAGCGGTAGACCGAACGGTTTCAGGTACTCCAGTTCCTTATGAGCTGCTGTTGCGAGCGTTGCATCGACACTTTGGTCTGTAGTCTCCACTATTTCCAGGAAGTTCAACAGAAAAAAAGGCAGAGAGTGGCGTACATGGTCCCCTGTCCACGTTGAGCTGCGACCGCCTCCCGTATCATATGCAGCCTAGCATCTGGACCGACACAAAAGCGCTCGTATTGGAGCGGGATGCCTTTACTCCCTGCCTTCTCCAGATCGTCGGCGTAGTAGAGGCTTCCGCCGGCCGTAAAAGGAATCGACATTATGCGAGACTCGAGTTGGGTAAGTCGACGCACGACCGAGACGATATCCGTTTCCTCCGGCTCCAGCCACGCGTCGCTGAGCTTCGTACCTCTTATATACTCCATGAAAATATATTCCGTCTTCGCAGCGTTGTCAGACGAAGGTCAGACGAAGGAGAGTAATCGTAAACCTTGGAAACAGGGAGCTCAGAGGAACGGAGGGAACGCATTGTGGCCACTTCACTGGTGATAGCCTAGAACTTGGGGACCATGATGGGGTATGGGATGCTGGATACCATCTCGAAGCCGTCATGCATGGTAATAAGGAAAGTCCGGTTGAAGCCGCCGTCTGCAAGCTTCATAAATTTGGCAACATCTTAAGATCTACGACCAACAGACTGCGCCGCAAGTCGACAAAGCTCATCGACGTCAAACTCGCACCTGTGCTCTTCGAGGCAAAGATCATTGTTGACACTGAATGTGCGATATTACGGATTGGCCATATATGCCAGAGACCAACACGTATAAGACTTACAGCCAGCGTCCTGATGAATGTTTGAAGCGATCATCAAAAGCGTCTGCAGGAGGAGAGTCTGACATGCTTGAGAATGCACGTGGTAGCTGCCAACAAGTCCGGGTAAAGTTAAGGGTTGAGGACAAAAGGTACGCTAGACGCAGCGAGGGGAGAGGACAGAGCATAGGCAGAGAGACTGAGACTGGTTTAAAATTGAAGACAAGCCTCGCGCGCCTGATTGAGTAGTGCATGCAAATGTGCGCGAAGGGTTAGAAGAGGAACAAAGTTGGAGGGGGGGGGGGGCATTGAAAGCTATTGACCCGCAGGTTTTCCTCGCAACTATGTGACGTTTGGGCATTGCCGGCGCTGTCAGTTCATTTGGGTAAGATCATTCAACACGTTCAACGTTAAACTACGGGTGACATCAGTGGTAAATATCTGTGGAGCTCATACTCGCCTATCAGTAGAGCGTGGAAACCTATATAAGTTGCACTTTCGGCCAGTGACAATAGTTTCCTTCGTGTTTGCGTCGTTGTCCTCTCGCCTGCCGTGCAAAATGTCTCTTGTCGAGGTTCCAGACGAAACCGAAGTCCTTCGACTTCTTTGCGAAGGTGCGGTTAAGGACGAATATCGAGTCACCTTGACAGACATCAACTTTCTCAAGAAGACCGAAAACAACCATTATATCTTCAAAGCGAAAATATCTGGGGAGGACGTCATTGTCAAGTTCACCTATGAAGATGAAGATGAAGCTGCTATTCCCCGCCTCGAACATGAGTCACAGATTTATGTTAACTATTTAAAGCCACTCTGGGGTGTTCATGTACCAAGGTTCTACGGTTTCTATCTGCACAACTCTTCGAACTACGACGAATTGTCTTGTGCATGCATCGTGCTTCAAGATTGCGGGGAACCTGCGGTGTCGGATCTATCACAGCTGAAGGATCACTGTAGTCATGAATATGGTATCAAGCGATTCAGGTAAGAGTGGTAATGATGTACGGCGGATTGTGCTTAATATATTGTCTATTACAGGAACGACACCATGGACCTTGTCTTCCGCTTGCATTCACCTGAGATAGGGCTTGAGCATGATGCTTTGAATGCTTCTCATGTCTTGGATTTCAAAGGGAAACCCTTCCTCATAGATTTTGGAGGCACAGAGCCTCACGATTGCTTTGCATGGAGAAAAGTCGAAAAGCTGACACGGGAAGTGTTGCCTGCAAAGGAAGGAGAAGTCCTGGGACCGTTGGGCTCTGGCAGTGTGATGTGTTATGAGTTGTGGACCTTTCTCAAGTCCATCAACTACTGCCTTCCCGGTGTGTTCACAGTCAACATGGGGCCATGAATGTTGGCCTAATCTTTCTCTACGACAGGCTCCATTAAATATGACGGATCAACATATTTCTGCAAGAGTATCACTTCAGCGGCCGCTCTCTATGAGCGAGCACTTATAGCATGGCCCAAGTTTAGGCCCGCAATAGAGTTATGGAATGAGGCTGTCGAACAGTGGAAAGGTGTTCATTCTAACTGGAAAAAATACCATCCTGACGCAGTGGTTGAGCCTCCCCTGGGCATTGTTGATTTTGAAGAATATTTGAAGGTTCATCCAGGTCGATGTTGGAATGCTGTCCCTAATTTTAGTAGTAGTAGTAGTAGTAAATTGTGTCTGGGCTAATGTTATGATTTGATTTGGAATTGTAGTACAAAATAAGTAATCCCTCAGTCTTAGTAGAAGAACTGTGTATTTGACTTGTAGTATGAAATAAGTGATTCTACAGCACAACAATGAGACTAAGAACAAAGAATAAAAGTATATACACACCCTCAGTCTTAGTAGAAGAACTGAGGGACAATTTTACCAGAATGATGATGACACCTGAAAGTTGCTGAGTGCTGGCAATGGTGATGTTGATGCAGCAGTAACAGTAAGGGTTTGTGTTTGGGCTTGCTAATGAGAATATCAGACAGAACCCAGAAACTTGTCAAATGTGAAGTAAGAGGATGCAGTAAAAGATATGGGCTTAGCATGTGGAGACACTGGATGCAGAAAACAATGTTCTTTTGCAAAACAATCTGAAAACACAGTAAAAACAATCAAATTGATTTCAAGATCTTATTTGAATGTTTTTGTCAAAACCATGAAAGAAATATTGTAGCTATAGAAAAGGTCAAACTGAGAGGACTTGATGATTACATAAGTCTTGTCATGTGACTCTCTTAGAACTAGAACTGGCAGCAATATGTAGACCATCATCTACACCTAGATGAGATACACTGTAAGTGGATAATCTAGGTATGTTAATGTGATTAGTGTGGATCTATGTACATTAGGTGAGCACAACATACCCTCAGTGTGTATAAACAGAACTGAGGGTACTGATAGCTGTATGCGCTGTTATAAGCTCCTGCAGACAAAGCAGTTGCACTTAGATGGTGGCCCTAACAATGGTTTGTGGTACTCTTCACATTGTCACATCCCAACACTCCTCCTTACCACAAACCATTTACTAGTTCTCCTCCTTGCATATGGAGCGTGACGCCTAAGAGATCCCTAGGATATGGTGAAGGCAGATGAACAAAGGTTTTGGGAGAGGCTTTGTGAACATATCTGCAACATTGTCTTTTGTATGGATGTACTTAATGGTGATTTCGCTAGACGGTGCATGTTCTCAAATGAAGTAGTATTTTATGTTGAAGTGTTTGATCCTTGTGTGCATGGTCGGGTCTTCTGAGAGCATGATGGTGGCCTTGTTATTGCAGAAAAGAGTAGTCAGCTTGAGTGAGAAGTCCCAGCCCAAAGATTTCATTAGCATATGGAGCCAAATACATTCTTGAGTCAATTCATAGGCGGCCATGTATTTAGCCTCACATGATGAGGTTGCAACAGTTCTTTGCTTTCTGATGGACCATGATACTGCTCCTGTGCCTAGGGACTAGGCATAGCTGCCTGGACTGCACCTTGTGTCCAAACAGTTTACCCAATCTGCATTGGTGAATCCTTGTAGTGTAATAGGAGCACTGCCTAGTCATAGTCTGAGGTCTTTTGTGCTCTTTAGGTAGCACAGTAGACAAATGCCTGCATTCCAGTGAGATCTGTTAAAGTTGTCGAGGAATTGTGAAAGTTGTTGTACAGCAAATGCTATGTCTGGCCATGTGGTGATTGCAATATATAGGAGGCATCCTACTAGGGACCAGTATGGCAATTTGCTGATTTCATCTTTCTCCTCCTAAGATTGGTTGTCTCATTTAGGTCATCTCAATTTCAGGCCTGGATCCATGGGCAGTGATAGTGGATGGGCATTCTTTTGGCTGAATTGCTGGATCACATGCTCAATGAAGGTGAACTGTGACAGGGCTACCATGTGGTTGGATCTGTTCCACTCTACTAACACATCAACAATGTACCATGGGATTCCAAGGTCCAATATAGTCCACACTTCATGCATCTGGGTCTTGAAGCATTTGTTTTTGGCCTTGGAGCTTGCAATTGATAGGAAGTCATTGACATGCATGGCAGCAATAGTGGTACCTGTAGATGTCTTTCTATAGTAAATGCATGACTCACATGCAAGGTGCATGAATCCCCATGAGATCATCCATTCATTGAGGGTTCAGTTCCAGATCCTCTTAGCTTATTTCATTCTGTATAAGCCTCTCATTAGTTCACATACCCAGCCCTCCTTTCCTGCTTCTATGAAGCCTTTGGGTTGTTCCATGTATTGGATTTCATTATCTGGTAAGATCCCATAGAGGAATGCTATCTTCACATTTATCTGTGTTGCATCCCAGCCCTCCATCACCGCTATATGCAGTAATATATGCCACAACTCCATATGTGCTGTGGGTGAAGTGGTTTTATTATAATCTCTACCATAAATTTGCTCATAGCCCTTAAAGACTAGGCATACCTTGTACCTGACTGGTTTTCCATTTTCATCTCTCTTAATCTTGAAGATGGGGCATCCTTTTTGGACTTTTTGGCTAGAAGGGATGGCTGAGCATGGTATGAATTGGTAGACATTCATGCTCTTAAGGGATTCTATTTCTTCATGGTATGCTTTCTCCCATTGTAACATGTCAGGGCTTGATTGAGCTTCTTTCCAGGTTTTGGGTTCCTCAGGGTTTGTGGGTAGAGGTTTTAGGTCACTAGCTTGTGATAGTGCTGCAAGTATTTGATTGTGGTCGATCTCAGTGTTGTCATTAGTGAGTGCAAGGGTTTATGCATTGATCATGATTGTGTCATCATCTCTAGGCATAAGCACTTGATCTGTGACAGTGTGTTGGGATTGTGCCTTCCTAGCCTCTTTGACATGCACTCCACCTTCCCTTATTTTGTCCATTGTCTTCTCGAGCCTGGTCGCTGGTCTATCTTCACCCTGTGCTGCCTTTTTAGTTGATTGGTGGTTGTGGCTAGATCGGTGAGAAGCAGCTTCTGCAAGAGGGATGTCATGGCTGTCGTCAGGTTGGTGACTTGTATCTGGGGCTACAGGATGGTGATAGGCATTTGGACTCATTTTGCAACTGAGGTTGTTGTCATTGTCTTGAGGTATCAGGGTAGCTAACTCTTCTATATTTTGAAGAGAAAAGATAGGTGCATCCAGCTAAAGTTTGCTCGAGAGGCTTTGGTGAGCCTTGCTTGCAGGCATTTCGTGCCATTTGATGAACCTTACATGATAGGATTGGTATACCTTTCTGTTGAGTCTATCCTATACCTGATGAAAATACATTCTATAGATCTAGGCTTCACTTTTGGGTTGTGAGTCTAAGTGAACATAAAAGCATGACATCTAATTTCTCTCATGTAGGAGTAACTTAATTCATGTCCAAACTATAATTTATATGGTATCTTTCCATTTAGAGATTTTGTAGGGGTTTTGGCATGTAGGTGAGTGGCAGTAAGGTAGAATTTGTCCCAAAGGTATTTGGGGCATCCAGAGTCAATCCTCATACTTCTGGCTTTCCCCATTAAGGTGCAGTGCATTTGTTCTACTTAACCAATGTAAGCTGATGTATATGGTGTGCTGTGCTCATTTGCAATGCCTCTGGTCTTTAGCTATTGTTCCATCTCTTTGCTACATAGCTCTTCATCAAAGTTTGTCCTGTACATCCCTACTTTTAGTCCTGTCTCATTCTCATGAGAGAGTTCCCAGGCCCTGAGTGTGGCAGATGCTTCATCTTTTGACTTTAGAGGTAAGGACCATGCCATGTTGGTGTAATCATTGACAACATCTAATATATAATGATTATCAGACTTGGATCATATATTAACTGGCTCTATCAGGTCTGCCCATATGATCTCAAGCTTGCACATTCCTCTCCACCCTCCTTCTCACACTTTAGGCATGGGTGTTTTAATTTGTTTACTCTGGATGCAGCTGTCACACTTCAGTGATGCAGAGGAGTGAGGATATTGCACACCTTTGATCTTGTGATCATGGGCTAGGTGGAGGATGGCTTGGTAGTTTACATATCCAAGACAGTAGTGCTAGGTTTCAACATTTATCCCTTGTTGGGCTGTGTATACTTGGTCTCTGTGGTCATTTAACAGATCAACAGAGTATAGCCTCTTTTGTTTGATTAAAAGACCTTGTGCAATGATGTGCTGGGAAGTGTGGTTGATGATTCACACTTTATTGCTGTCAAAGCAGGTGTACAAGTTGTTGTTGACAGATAGCTGGCTAATGGATATAAGGTAGACAGTGGAATTCGGTATATACAGCACTTTCTTAAGAGTTAACAGCTGTCCTTCTGAAGTATGTAACTAGATGTTTCTGGTTTCATAAGCTAGGATGGCTTTTATGGCTCTCAAATCAATGGGTTGTATCTCGCAGAAGTCAGACTTGCAGTGGGAGATGTAGACAGTTGCCCCAGAGTCTATAAAGAATAGGTGGTTGGCAAGGGCAGAAAGTGCCATTCCTGGTGCCTATGCAGGAATTGTCATGGAGAACTTGGTCCAGTCCATTGTGGTCTCCTCCTTCTCCTCAACAACAGCCATCCAATCCTCCCATTTGGTATCTGAGGAGTTGGTGGCTGGGATGTTGTCCATGATTAGTCTAGCAAAGCCAGAGGGCATGAAGGTGGCAGTGCCACTGCTCAGGGTTTGGAGTTTACTCAGATCCCCTTCCTCAATGAGATAAACCTTTCTGCCCAGTTCTGCAAGTTGAGTATATACCTTTGTTCCAGTTGACCCCTTCTCCTTGGCTCCATGGGTGCCTGTAGCCATGTGTGCAGTATTGTGCACCATCTGAAAGCCTTTTTTTTCCATCACCTTACCAGGGTGTGTATAGAATGGTGCCTCATGCCCATTACAAGGGCAATTATGTGCGGTGCATGTGGCACAACATTTTACTCCTGCAGCATGATCATGACTTAAAAGGTTAGATCTGTTCAAGTGGTAATGGCCTTACATGGTGGTGACTAGTGCAGTGTCAGTGGTTACATCAGATTCTGCTGACTTTAAGGATGATAGGTTCTGCATAGTCTTGAGGAGCTTGTGAATATTCTTGGATTTATACAGATTGGTAGAGGTGGAGTTGGCCAAGCCCCAGAAAACCTATGTCTGGACTGTGGTGTATTGTGGGTCATTGAGACTGTTAAGAAGCATGACACACTTGAAAAGGTCCTTATCCAAGGACTTGATAGCAAAGATGTGGCTAATGATGTCACAGATCCATTTTGCCATAACTGTCAGTGGCTTGTTGGAGGAGCACTGGATCCAAAAAACTTCTTGGATTAGTGTGACTATCTGGACTGGTCCCTCACCTTTGGCCCAAGACTTGACCTGATTGTAGAGGTTCACCACTGTCTTCTCCTTGTCCAATCCCTCATACTCTGACTTATCAAGGGCAGTGAGGATGATTGCACAGGCAAGATCATCATTTGCTCTTCAATTGTTGTATACAACAGGTTCACTGGATGCACTAGGGCAGGTAATTAGAGGTGAGAAGACATAGAACTTTAGCCCAAGTAAAGATAAGTGGATTTTTAGTGCCATTGACCATTTTGCAAAATTTGAAGTGGGTGAGTTGTAATTGAATTTGTCAGCTCTCCAGTTAGCACTATGGATGAATATAGCAGAAATGGACAGGGTCAAGAAGTTGGCCATAGAGGGCTTGGAGGTCCTGAACATGTGTTAGAGCTAGTACAAAGGTACAAGATCTTTGATTTCTAGCTTTTGTTTCATTCCAGAAAACAAAGCAGGCAGAGATTTATCCAACACGAGGATAGATCAGGCATGGAGGCTGCTTTGAGGGAAGAAAGAGGTTCCAGTGTAACTGGCACCAGAACATCATAGGTCAGGGAGTTCTAACAAGTGGCAGTACTTTTTAAGTAGTCTGCTCAATAAGGCCCATAACCTGTTAGAACTAGAACTGGCAGCAATATGTAAACCATTGTCTATACCTAAATGAGATACATTGTAAGTGGATAATTCTTAGTGTGTATAAACAGAACTATATTTGAGTACCTAGATGAGATACACTGTAAGTGGATAATCTAGATACATTAATGCAATTAGTGTGGGTCTATGTACATTAGGTGAGCGCAACATACCTTCAGTGTGTATAAACAGAACTAAGGGTACTGATAGCTGTATATGCTGTTATAAGCTCTTGCAGACAAAGCAGTCATGCTTAGATGGTGGCCCTAACAATGGTTTGTGGTACTCTTCACATTGTCACATCCCAACAGACTCAAAGACTGACCAATCAGATTAGAATATTTTTTCTATAGTTTTGACAAAAATATTCAAATATATTTTGAAATCAATTAGATTATTTTGATAGAAAATTTCTGAAACCAAGTCATGTGACTGATGTGACTAATGTCATGGTCACAGTTACAAGTCATGTCACAAGTCACATAGTCACTAGATTATAGAGCCATGTAAATTGGATCACTTTCAATGAGGGCTCTCTTCATTAAAAGTAATTCATTTTCCAGAGTCTGGCAAAGGCCCCAAGACCAATAAGGAAATTTGTTCCCATAGTCCAGCTAGTGAGGAATTTAATGAAAGCAATAAAAAGCAGATGAATTAAAGTGAAAAGGCATGGAAATTAAAAAAAAAAACATAGAGTAAGGAACCTCTAGAAAAGTGGTTCTTTGACATTATTATTGGGAAACTCTGCCTCCCCATCATCATACTCTAGGCCATCATTTGTCCAGGTCCCACCTGATTCTGCAGGCCTTGCACAGGTCCAATTTGCTAGATCACATACTGAGGAGCCCCCAACAGAGCTCCATTTCTTTTTTATAGAAATCATGTTTGTAAATGAAGATAACCCTCCATAGGCCTTTTCCTTTTAGAGCTATTTGAGCCTGGCACAGCTTAGTTAAAAGAGGCCATATAACATTAGATACTACTAAAGAATAGCTCACTAATATAAACAATGAAAGAAAAAAAAATTCTCCAACTAAGTTGAGCTATTAACTATTATACTCTTATAATTATACTCACATGCACAGCAGATCACTTGCCAACAACCATATGCAGTGTTTCTAGTCACTTACAAATAATTTAGCCAAGTCTACTACTTATCTCCTTACAATGCACCCATCAGCACTATGATTACCTTTCCATGCTCTTGGCATAATTAGCTAACTGTTTTAGCTGCTGCACTCCTTATAGCTTCAGATACTAGTTGTAGCAGAATAGAGCACACTATGTAGATATATCCACATAGTTATTATAGTGATATATTTAATTATTTTACTATATATTATTATACTTAGCTGCTTTATAAGCAGCTTACTTTTTTATAGATACATTGATAATAGACCAAGATTGGTCTGATTTAGTGAGCTTAAACTGTGAACTAAATTAGTAACTTTGTTACACCAGTCTAGAATAGTCAGCTTATTGCAGTGAGCCAATAGCTCCTATGTTGTATTGCTTAGATTCCAACAAACTTCAAATTCAAGGCTGTCAGGGAACCACTCATTTGAAGGTCTCCTAGCCCATTTTTTCCTTCCAATTTTCAGGCCTTTGCACTCTAATTTACCTGCTGTTGAGCACTTTTATCAAAATCCTCACTGGCTGGACTGTGGGAACAAACTTTCTCATTGGTCTAGAGCCAATACCAGACTGTGATCCAATTCACATAGCCTCCATGACCTGGTGGCCATATGACTCATAATATGACTTGTGACACATTAGTCACACTGCATGACAGTCATGTGACTATGTCACACCATAGGCCTCCTACCTATAATAAGTAGTGTAGATGATAAACCTATGCCCAGATTAGTTATTTTCTATAAGGCTATGAGGCTATCCTTGCCCTCATTGAACAACAAATGGTATAAAGAGCTTAAAAGGACTTGTATGGAATCTCTGGTGCTATATGAAACTGCAGCACAATGCATTATATGCAAATGATGCCACAGCATACAATAGGCCAAAATGAACTGAACTATTCTTTTGGAGGTCCTTTACCTCATGTTTCCTTCCAATTTTCAGGCCTTTTCACTCTAATTCATCTGCCTTCTACTGTCTTTATCAAACTCCTCACTGGCTGGGCTGTGGGAACAAACTTTCTTATTAGTTTGGAGCCTTTGCCAGACTCTGAAAAATGGATTACTTTTAACAAGGACTCTATTAAAGCCTTCATTAAAAGTGATCCAACTCACATAGCCCCATGATTTGGTGACCATGTGACTTGTGACATGACTGTGACTATGACCATGACATTAATCACATCAGTCATGTGACTCAACCTCAGAATATTTCTTATTAATGGGCAGAGTAGATTCTTAAATTTATTCTCTTTGAATCTTCCTCTGCTAAGTTAGCACTTTATTATTTGTACCTATGTTACCTTTATTAATATATCTTTGGATCTCCCTCTGCCAGCTGTGTGACTGAGCCACAGCTTCCAGAGGTCACCCTTACAGTTCTCTAAAAATAATGCTTAATATCTGTGGAACTTCTTTCACAGAGCTGATAGTATTAGTGGTAAGTAAGAGTTAAGCAAGTATCAAAGCAAGCAAGAGTTGGGCAAAAGATAAGCAAAGCTAACAAAGGGTCAGATGTCACTAAAGAAGCTTATAGTTAATTTAGTAGATAGGCTAAGAAAACATTACTATTGTTCAACCTGTGGATAAAATATCCACAGGCTGCCTATATATACTATATTAGTGGCTGTGCTATGACTAATACTATTTACTAAATGGGCTCCAATATGTAAAAGGGTATAACTAACAATAATTGATACTGAGTAAAGTTCATGCATATAACTCATTAAGGCTGACTACAAAGAGATGAAAGGAAAAAAGGTGGGCCAAATGGCTAGTTGGATCTGCTAGGAATAGGCATATTGTCAGACTAAGCTTAGAGGAAAGTTAGACATAATCCAAAGACCAGTCCCCTAACAAGTCTCATAAGTGGACTTGATGTAGAGATGCACACATAATTGTTGCCTAAAATGTTGTATAATGGTGAACAAAAGTTCAGAATACTCTATTGTTTTCTATAATAGCTATGTACAGTTCTTATAAGTAATGTAAAGAATTATATGTAAAGTGTCACTAAAGTATATGGATAGTATGAATGAAAAATATGTCAAATCTATCCTAAAGAGTAGTAATAAGTGTTGTTTATGCATTAAGCACAAAAATGATGAATTCAAACTGTCTGTCAATTGTCATTTTACCTGTCTAGTCCATTAGCAAAGTTCTCATGTTGACTGCAAGCACAAAGGCTCAAAAACATGGCAAGGCATGTCAGCAAGTAATAAAGGTGTTAGTGTGCACTAAAAAGCATGAAAAAGTGGTAAGAAGTGTTAACAAGTGCTAGGGAGCATAAAAAAGCAGTAAAGAATGTTGGCAAGCTGTATTGAGCTGGAATTGAGGCTCATCAACACTTTGCCCAATCTTCATTTCTTCTAGTGCTCTTTGCCTGTAGCTCATTGTTACAGCTGACAATTACATTTATCACTTTCTCTTAATTATACTTATGAAGGCTACCTATGGACCTCATTATTTGCTTTATATTTCTGACAACTTTGCCTCTACTTGCTAAGGTCACTGACAACTTAGCATCTTATCTAAGTAGTACTACTTCTTTAGCACAGCAACCTATCCAAGTAGCACTAAATAGCAATCTGCAAACATTGCTGCTAACAACTACATTTGCTACCAAACCCAGCAGTACAAGTAGACATCTACATATGCTGAGCCTTGCTGATAGCTCTCACCCTCTCCACTCACTGCTGCCTGTGGTGAGTGGTGACTATATTACTATTACTACCACACCACTTACACATCTATTGGGAACCTGTCTGGACTGCTTTGCTATATAGTCAATATCCAATTATCCCCACAATCCATTTTAGTACCTCTACTATACTTTGCTAGAGTTCTGTTATGCTTAGCATATTATAGCAAACATGTAGTAATTGCAGAGTCACTGTAAAATCTGTAATGGTTCACTTACAGCTTTTCTCAAACACATTACAAACTTAGTGCATACTCATTACTGGCTCATTTCCAACCTATAGGACAAGGAAACATATTCAAGATTGAGGGAAATCCCCTGCTTCAGAAGCAGGATCAAATGGAAACCTACACATGGCAGCACATTAAGATCTTAAGGGAGCTATGTATTTCCAGATTAGAGTTCTCTCAAAAGGCCCAAGCTCTCCTCCAAGCTCTGGAGCAGCCAACAGCTAATGCCACCCCAGAGATATGGGTCAACTAGATCCTGATGTTTCATGAGCTTCAAGAGCAAGGAAACCTCTCACTCTAGATGCTCCAGATTGCTAGGAAATTTGAGGACTTGGTGGACTTGGCCTATTCCTTCCATGTCTGACAAGAAGGACCTCCCAAAGTACTAGATCCCATGAACAATCTACCCCCCAGACCCACACAGCACCACCAACAAATCTTGGATCCTGCTTCTGCTCTACTTCAAAGCCTCAACCCCATTAGTTTGACTAAGTAGCTGCTTGAGAAGTTGGGCTATTTGCATGCTCACAAGCAAACTCCATCTCTTGGACCAAAGCTTTTTGGACTTGAGGACAAGTTCTGGAGAAATCCCTGATTTCTATGTCAGGGAGGGCCAACAATTGTTCTCTGTGAAGCAATGACAAGGAGTCTAACCACATGCTCAGTTACATCAACAAGCCCTTGTCTTGCCCAGCATGCAATCTCAATCTGGAACTACATGACCTTCTCCCACATCTAGATCTCTGCAACCTCAACACCCAACAAATACCTGCTGCACTCCAAGCACCACCCTGTCCAGAATGCCTCCCCCACATCCTCAAAAACCTTCAGGAGCCTAAACCCTTTCCCAGCTTTGCCCTACCCCCACCTCCACCTCCAAATGGTCCTGAGCCTTCTTCTTACACTTTCTCCTCCTCCTCCATCTCTAATTTACTTCTACATACTTCCTGTTTATCCCTTACCTACCCTCTCCTTTTTTACACTACCTTGTACTAGCCTTCTCCTTGCCTTTGTGTAAGTTTCCAATTTCAAACCCCAATCACTCAACAGAGTGGGTCAGCAGCACTTGACTAGATGAAGGTTTTGCAGCCTAAAAGCTTTACCAATCAATTTCAGAGCTCCATTCCATAAATTGCTGTTATCTCTGTCAATTGGCCTTAGATTGCTGTTGGACAATACCCAGAATTTGCAGATTTATTAGACAATTCAAACGGTATCCATCACGTGGGGTTAGCATGTGTTTGCTCGATCACTCCCCTATGATTACTCCGTTTGTTTTGCTATTTGACCCTCAACCATGGCCTCATCCCCAGCAGCACCAATATACGGCAACTATCACGGGTCAGAAAATCTTTTCTGCACACACAATGCCAAAATAACGACTGTATGGGCAGGATAGCTACTACTCAAAGCGTCCATCCGTTCGAGATCCCCGTTTAGCCTTACTTCCACCGTCTATTTTCACTGCTGCATGCGTCCTTGATGTTGGTTGCAATGAAGGCTGGGTGACCTGCGAGATAGGCAAATCGTTTTCGTTTCTTTCCGGGTTTAACGATGTTGCTGAATCGCCACTGTCAGGTCAGTCCTGGGACGCACAAAAGGTCGTCGGGGTTGACATCGACGATACACTCATTCGTGCTGCGTGGCGTAGAAGACGAACTGTTTGGTCTCTACAAGAACCCGGGGATGAAAACGCGAATACTGCCTCAACGAAGGCGTCCGTCACCAATTCTAAGAAACGCAAAAGGTCTTCCACTGTGACGTCTCGACATCCGCACCCCCAACCAGACTATTTCCCAATGTCATGCGAACACGAAATCGGATCTCTCCCCATCCCGTCCTCCGAGACCCGTGGTCGACATGTATTTCCTCATAACGTGTCGTTTCGAACAGCGGATTGGGTCACGACACGTATTCCGGAGGATACGGACGGATATGATGTCGTAATTGCGTATGTGTGACTTACCCTTCTCCATTTATAATGTTATAAAGGGCCGGTTGCGGCGCCTAGATTCTCGATATCAAAGTGGATACATCTGAATGGCGGGGACGCAGGCCTTGTCACCTTTTTTCGACGTGTTTATGATGTACTTAAACCTGGAGGAATATTCGTCTTGGAACCGCAGGCTTGGGATACGTATGCCAAAGCGAAGAGAATGAATGAGGTGCGTTATTCGGAACGTAATTGTGCTTGATGCCACCTATTTACATCCCTCAGAGACTCAAGGAAAGTGCGAATAAGCTAAGAATACGACCAAAGGATTTTGAAGGTCTTCTCGGTACGATTGGGTTCGGGCCCGCGCAACATTACGGGGTTAGTGGAGAAGGAGGTTGGGGCCTGACCGAACTGCGTTATTGTAACTCTGACTTTGCATGTAGGATTCCGGCGTCCAGTGGACATGTACACTAAGTGCCGGCCATGACGTTGAAGGTGATGGAGTACTCAATTCATAAGGCACCATCAACGAGAATGTCCTTGTGATATTTAACATTTCCGTAGTGTCCCCGAGTGAGACTTGGTCGTCCGACATTCGCGACGACTATGTGGTCCTCGGGTCGTGAGCTTGAACGGGACAGTTTTGGAGATTTAACAGATCGATGTCGTAGGACAAAATGAAACATGGATCCCATACTAAATGTACTAGCTTTGGGCAGGCCTTTGCCCAGGAACATAGTCGAGTCATGGCATATACCGCAGAAAGCTTTCACTGCGCTGTAGTACCATTGCTATCGATTGAGTACCAACAGTTAAGCAATTCACTTTAAGGGAACGATAGCGGACAAGTTCAAGCACCGACAAAGTAGCTTCTATTTATTTATAAGTCGACGTCAAAGTACCTCTCGCTTGACATGTACCTATTTCTGACCTTAAACCCCTAATTTGTCGACTCTTCTACGCGGTCGACGCTACAGCCAGCACTCGGTCCGCATATTCCCTCGATACCGCCATTTTGTTCATCCTGCATGGCTAAGTCTAAGACTCCGACCCCGCAGGAGTTATACCAAGCCAGGAAACAGAGAGAAGAGCAGGAGAAAACAGCACTTCTCCCGCCAGGCCTCCTCAACCATGGAAATACGTGTTTTATGAATTCGGTTCTCCAGGGCGTACGTGCTTCAATCCTGCGGAAATGAACTAGTGACATGTACAATATTTTATTAGCTGATAGCAACACAACTTTTGTCGGACCTTTCCCTCTTCAAGCCAATTTCACCCTCAATACAACATCAATACAATGCTGTTTCAAGAAAATCTCCATTATTGACCAATGGTCACAAGTTGGGTGGCCAGCACGAGCAATCATGGGTAGATTCGATGCCAATTGGCGATGCCTTTCTGGATCTGATGGTGAAGGCATGGGACAGTCAGACGCACCGGAAGAAGGAAAATTTGAGCCCAAAGTGAGTTTCACTTCCGCCCCAGGTTTCTTTCAAGTCAACTTGACGTGCACTCTAGGCCGATCCTGGCTGCTTTGGGTCGGAAATACGATCAGTACCTTGATTTTGCGCAGCAAGACGCTCATGAATTCTTGCGTATTCTGCTAGATGCCAGTCGAATGGAGGAACTTGATGTGCGTCAATTCAATCCGTGTGTTATGAGCGAGGCTAGATTCGCGATCTATTTCTAGGAGATTAAGAAACGGCAGCCACTACCTGAGAAATTCAAGAAGCAGCGGCGAACGACCATAACGCCTTCACACTTGTCATCACAGTCCTCACCTTTGCCGCCTAGCATTCCTGAAGAGGACAAACTTGCCACTCTGTCCGATACTGTTTTCGGAGGTAAATTCGCCAGCATCCTCGTGTGTCGCGAATGCAAACATGTGTCGACGACGTACGAAGACTTTAACGATATCAGCCTAAGCATCAAAGCCGAGGATTACCACGCGAGGAAACGCGATCGTCTCAAAAATCTCGCGAAGCGTATAGCGTCGTTTCCGACGTCGTCGCTAATCGCTTTCAATGAGGTACCTCGACCTTCATCGGTTCCACCCAGCCCACGGGAAGGCGAGCGCCAGCTGGCCGGGCACGAAGAGCCAGTTTCGATCTCCCAACCGCGAAGGAGGAGTTTTGATGTCGTACATGATACTAGTCGTGATCAAGATAGTGACACCAGCCCTTCAGCGAAAGATGACACTGCAGCATTACAGGAACCCCCTGCGGATCCTCCGGACGACAGCAAGGGAAAGAATATAGAGATCCCGCTGTCTGCGAAATTGGACAAATTCGAGAAGAAGGACAAGAATGACGGGTGGGCGAGTATCGGGCGGCGGATAAGTTTCGGTGTTGGTATGAGGAAAACCTTGTCTCAAGATAGAAATAAGAAGGAAATGCATCCCTCACCGGAGGCTTCTCAGATGGAAAGCGCAGAGAACGGGGGATTGTCCTCAAGCGCTTCAGAGGGTGTACCGACAGTGGACGTAGTGTGCCCTTCACCTACAGATGACAAGGGGGAAGACGTGTCCCTGCTTGTACCACGAACATCTTCACCACGACCAGTTACTCCTCCAAGTCACTCTAATGTTCTCTCGTATCTCCAGACGCCCAGAGCATCTTACCCCCCACGATCGAAAACCCCGAAACCTTCGAAGCCTACCACTGCCGAGTCCAATTATCTTCATGAGGTTCTGGCGGATGTCACACCTTCATCGTCTAGTAGCCCATTTACTTTCCTCAAATCGTCCTATCAAAATCAGGGTAGTCGCTCGGCGTCGGCTCCAGGAACGTCTCAGAATCTGTGGTTGAACATGAATCACTTTTCTGGAATTGAGCAGTGTCTGCGGATGTTTACATCGGTGGAAATTTTAGATGGGGAAAACATGGTTGAGTGCCGCAGGTGTTGGAAAATTGCAAACGGGAAGTACAAGAATCCCTCATCAGAGGACGAGGGTACTGGTGATGAGGACTCATGTGATGCAGAACAGAACAGCCTGGACGTCTGTTCTCAACCTGTGGACATCCCGAACTGCAGGCGTAAGTCCCCACCGACAGACCTAGCACCTTTCCCTCGAGCAGCCTTGTCTAGCATACCCACATCCATATCCACCCCAGCAGTGTCACTGTACACGCAATCGAACGCTAGCGAATATCCTACCATACCATCACTACCAACAACAGCACCCTCATCAATCCACGAATTCGACGTAGACGCGTTGCCTCCTTCAGTCAAAGAAGACCAACCCTCACCAATACCATTACCAGGAAATTCCTCCATCCCTTCCAGCTCAACCACAGGCCCCGACCCATATGCCATCCCATCCTTAATCGTCCGCTCCTCTTCCTTACCCATCGACAACATGCCCGCCCCCGCCCATCCTGTCCCCCGCTTAGGCCAAGTCCTCAATCACCTCCCACCATCCACGCACCAATCCACCTCCCTTGTTATTCCCAAGGCCTCGCACGATTCTGACGGGGACGAGAGCTCGGGAGCGGAAAGCGACACGTCTATAGCCACTTCTGCACGGTCCGTGGATTCTTCTACGTCCGTTCGACGAACAGCCGGTGCGATAGCCCCGGTGAAGAAGCCTAAGCCGGTTGTTATGCGTCCTGCGTATAAACGCTATCTCATCGGCACGCCACCGCCCGTACTTGTCATACACCTTAAACGGTTCCAGCAGATTAACAAGACCCATATGTCGTCGTTCTCGCATAGATTCAAGAAAGTAGACGACTTCGTCACGTTTCCCGAGTTTCTTGATCTAGCGCCATACCTTGCACCCCGCAAAGAGGATTTTGGGCTCGGGAGAAAGAGAAAACAATCTTCAAAAGGATTTAGTTTGGGTCTAGACAAGCGGACACTCAAGGACGAGAAATGCATGTATCGCCTGTATGCTGTCGTTGTGCATATTGGGAACATGGTTCGTGTTTCTATTTCATTTTCTGGTACGTGAAGATGTGATTTACAATATTTTAGCTTGGCGGACATTATATCGCGTACACGGCGTTACCTCAAACTAAGTCTACAACAGATGTTCCAGAGGAGCAGGACGCGTCTCGACCTTCAACTGAAGTTGAGATGCCGCGCCAATGGGCGTATATCAGTGACACTATCGTTCGCCTCACTACCTTGGAGGAAGTTATGAAGGCGAAAGCGTACATCTGTATGTACGAAAAGATAGAAGCGTAATCAGTTATAAGGTTGAGGGACTGTTCTAAAAACCAAAAACCGCATTTCTGACTAACGCTGGGAAGGGGGGGGGGTTATAAGTTGATATTAAGTTATTGTTGTTTTGTTCGACTATCGGACCATTTGGTATTTCTGCTGTTGAAAGTACGCTATCTCAAGAATCAGTCGTTGTTTTGTATTCATCTCTGGATCCATTCTAAATACATCATATGCACATGCTTGATTGCTAGTATCAACAAGATATTGTTCAGAAACCAGAATAGTATGCTACATTGCAAGGATCTATCTACTACATAAAAATACACTAACTACTACAGCTATTTACAGGTGAAGCCTATTAATTATTGATAAATGAAGAACGTCCCAATAGGTCCATGCCCAATCCTGAACCTGAAACTTAAACCTCAATCTCATCAACAAAAGGATTCAAGACATCATCCAGTTTCATCTGAGATTCATCCCGAAGGGGCTGGAGTGGAATAGATTTCTCGTCATCCTGCACGGTTTGCCTGCTGTTCTCTCCAGCCACCTGGTCAACCATGCTTTCAACTTCATCGTCTTTAGAACACATCCACGCCTTCTTCTTGTACTTGTCCATACGCCTCTGTATGCGTTCAATTCGGCGGACCTGCCAACTGGCGTGTGCTGGGACGGGGGTACACGTGGCAGAGGAGAGGCTGGTGAGTGTTGAGAGGGATGCGAGGTATGGGTCGTATGGGACAGATTTGCAACGTTTTGGAGAGACCAATGGAGAACTGGGAAAGACAATAGAAGATGAAGATATGGGCGAAGATATAGGCGAGGAACTGGTATGGACAAGTGCGGGTGTTGAACGTAAGTGGAGCGGGTCGTCTTCGTCTTCGTCATCGGATGAGTCTGATAGAGGGTACTGCCATCGTTGACTGTACTGATGTACGAAGCGTAGATAGGTTGCGAACGCGTGTGGTGCGTTGAACTTTTCGACATCCAGAGACGCATCAGGATCATCATTTTCGTCTTCTTCCTCGTCCTCGTCTTCTTCGTCTGTTGCAGTTGATTTCTCGTTGCCTTTGCTCTCATTTTTATCGTAAAGAAAACCATGCAACCTTGCATCGCCGACGTCTAAGCCAGAATCGCCATCATCACAAAAAAGGTCTTGACATTTGGCAGCTTTCTCTTCCCCAGCATAGTTGGCTTCCTCAGTTGCTTCATCCTCGTTTTGGGCTGCCCCATCACCTGCTCTTGTAGAGGTGGACCAATCAGGGTTGCGGAATGTTGGCATAAAGAGCTTGGGAATGGGTACGGAGAAATTAGGTTTGGGAAGAGGAAGAAAAGTGTTCGGATAGATACGAACACGTCCCCGTGCACTGAAGACATAGGGGATATTTGAGTGGCCACGTCGACGAGGGAGAGGCGTGGTATTAATTGTGATGTGGACGGCAGTAGTCTCATTATGATGCTATTTTAGTGTCAGTCGTCCCGCCCTTATGAGTGAAGAAAAGAGAAATTGACGAACATATATAATTCCCGCACCGAGGTCGATACCTTTTGACCACACATGTCCAAGGGTGTATTCTTCCTCTAGTTCCCATTTCCAAGTGGGCTCTTCATCTCCTGATTCTTCCGAATCAGAGATCACTCGAGAGGGCTCAGCTTTGCCCTCCCCTTGTACAAATTCGTCATCGAGGATATTTTCATCGCCTTCGGGCTTATATCGGCAGGGATCTCTTGCCGTAGAAAGCTTTACAGCTGTGAAGCCATCTTTAATTTGACCAGGCTTGTATGTCATGGCGTATATCATCATCTTCTTTTTCACTTCAAAGAGATGCCTGTCCTCCTGGTCTTTACCAAAACCTCCTCCATAGAGGAACGCAATGAGGCTTCGAAGATGAACAAAGGTATAGCTGAGAGGAACTTGGACTACTCTGTAGATGCCACCCATACGCGGCGATACACCTGGACGCACGAATTGAAAGCGGAGAGGAAGATGCTTGCGAAATGACGTTGGAGGAGGCAGAGTGTGAGTTAAATTTTGCGTGCGTTTACAGCCTAGAGGGTTGCTGGGAGTGTCAAGAGGGCGAGAAGGGTATGGTGTGCCAGAGAAGGGTGTTTGTGGCAACGACCTTTTCGAAAAAGGTGTTCTAGGTACAGAGGCAAGGCGGCGCTTTACAGGTGGCTCATCATCGCTGCAGCTAACATCAGCATGAGCTCCATCGCTGCAGCCGACGGCAAGCTCGAAGGTCCGTTTAAGCGCCATCGACATGGACAGAAGGTCAAGGTCCGCGAATTTTATGACCAGCTTTGCATGTAAACAATAATGTGACATCGTGACCGATCGCGACGCGTGAACTCACGCGACCATGTCAGGTACACGTGACATTCAAAGAATTCACATCACCTTAAAAATCGCTCCCAAATTTAAAGTACTGGGAGCTGGTCCCATTGTTACGTGAAAATCGTGGGTTCTGGGTCCTAGTTCTATCTCACGATGAAGACTTCGATCAATTTGAGTGAAAATATTCAATGACACTTGTCGTCTCTTCTGGGGTCGGTTGGATAGATGATTTTTCTATCCTTCAAGAAGGGACTCAGGAAACAAGCAGCAAAACAAAAGAAAGGCAGGAGGTAATTAAGAAAACAAATATCAAAGCTCACTGCGCGATTTCACCGAAGTCTCACCGATTCGTCTCAACGGACCGGTGACTTCCCAACGGTGTCATTTGCAACCATGATGAGATGTATATATAGGTATTTCTCCTTATCAACCTTCAACCACTTCCCTGACCATGGCGAAGGAACGGCTATCTCTTCCAAAAAATTTCTTGTTCGGATTCGCAACTGGTGCATCTGAATTCCATTTATTTAGATTTATATATATGATGTTATTTTTGCAGCAAGCTATCAGATAGAGGGTTCTTCTGCTGCCGGGAATCGCGGTCCTTCTATCTGGGACACGTTCACACATAAGGATCCCTCACCTATCGCGGATCGCTCTTCGGGGGATGTTGCGACAGATTCCTACCGGCAGTGGAAGGAAGACATCGCACTTATCAGGTCTTATGGTGCAAATGCTTATCGATTTTCGATCTCCTGGTCTAGGATTATCCCCAAAGGTGGACGCAACGATGAAGTAAACGCTAAAGGTATCAAGTTCTATCGTGACTTCATTGAAGAGCTAGTGCGAGCCGGAATTACGCCCTGTGTCGTAAGATTTTTGTTTGATGTTTCTCGCTTTTCTTGACACAACATTCCTAGACTCTGTATCACTGGGACTTACCTCAAGCGTTGCTTGACAGATACGATGGCTGGTTGAGCCGCGAAGTTGTAGAAGACTTTGTTCGGTATGCGAAGGTACTAAATTCTTCAGTACTTGATTCGATTTACTGACTCGCCGCGCTAGGTATGCTACGAAGCATTTGGAGATCTTGTAAAACATTGGCGAGTTCCCTCGGAATAATGTCTACTTCAAATTATCGATACGTTAGGCAGGATCACTCTAAACGAGCCTTGGTGTATCTCTGTATTGGGTTACGGCGTCGGAAATCATGCGCCTGGTCGGTCAAGCAACCGTGAACGCTCGAAAGAAGGTAATTCTGCAACCGAGCCTTTCATGTACGTACATTTCCTCTACTCCATCCAACAGTCAAATGCAATCCTGTACCATAGTGTTGGACACAATTTGATTCTAGCCCATGCGTTCTCCGTTAAACTTTATCGTGAAAATTACCAGAAAGTACAAGGAGGCACAATCGGGATCAGTCTGGATTGTCCGTGGTATATGCCTTATGATGAAAATGACCCGAAGTGTAACACACTCTCACGTCTTCCGTTTGATGTTATTACCTACTACTGCGTGTTTAAGGTATTGAAGCTGTCCAGAGGGCATTTGATTCGCGTTTAGGTGTGTACGCGCCTCTGATGATAGTCATTTAATATTAATCACGTCTCTAGGCTGGTTTGCTGTTCAGTAACGATTTCCAATACAGATTCGCCTTTTCATACTTCTCCTCTCAGGATCCTATATATAAGGGTTGCTACCCAGCGTCTCTTGTCTCCTCATTGGGTGACCGCCTGCCAAAATTTACAAACGAGGAGATAGCTGTCGTCAAAGGTTCTTCAGAGTTCTTCGGACTTAATAACTATACGAGCAATCTTGTCCGTGAGTTTGAAATTCCCGACCATGGTGACTATATATATCTAACGACCTCACGCCTTTGTCATAATGATATAGAGCCTGGAGGAACTGATGAGTTCAATGACCGAGTTAAGACAGGGTTTACTAGACCCAATGGGGCGCAGCTGGGTCCTCAAGGTTAGTAACGGAGATCAAGAGTTACTGATATTGTTTGCATTCCTTTACTTGTTTATGTTAGCCAGTGTTGCATGGATTCAAAGTTGCAAGTCGAAATTTTCCTTCGTTATGCGAGACATGGCTTACACCACATGTATCAGACCCGCCTGGTTTCCGAGCCGTATGTATTTTCCATTAACTTTTACAATGCTCCTGCCGACGATACTCTGGTTGATTCTGGCTCATCAAGTTTCTTAACCATCTGTGGAAGGTATGCCGGCAATCTCATCGGTCCCATTGAATGATCTTAAAAACAATACCTATCTAACTCGTTCCCCACTAAGACCTACAGCGCACCCATTTTGTCAGTATGCATCTCCATATCCACGATATAAAACTGATTGATGCGCATGGCATACTTCAGTGTGACGGAGAACGGGTTCGCGTGCAAAGATGAAAATTCCCTGACTGTTGCCGAAGCCGTCCATGATAATGATCGTGTCGAGTATTATCGTGGCTATACTGAGGCATTGTTACAAGCCGCGAATCTTGATGGCGTTGATATCAGGTCGTATTTTGCATGGAGTATGTACATAATGTGAATTGTGTGCTTGTGGTCCTAATGTAAATCTTTGTTTTCTCTCATTTTTCTTTCTCGGACAGGTCTCCTTGATAATTTCGAGTGGGGCGATGGTTATACGACTCGGTTTGGGGTCACGCATGTAAATTTCGATACACAAGAACGAAACCCTAAGGATTCGTCACGATTTCTGAAAGAGGTGAGTTTGACCTCAATACACATAGTTTCTGTATTTCAACTGTAAAAAATCCAAAGTGGTTCGAAGACCACAAAACAAAGTAAACCCCGACGGGCATTATCACGAGATCTGACGATTGGCAGAAACCTTTTCATGATTTTGTTGTTTGTAAACAGACGGTAGGGCTGTTCACAATAAAAAAACTTCCAGTGCACCACGACTTAGCAACTACTGGAAAGTCTGGAAGTGTTACATTTTCACTGCTTACATACTAAGTCTATTGATGGGTGGAGGCGTTCGTGAATATGGGGCACGGTGACTGAGATCTTCTTCGCGTGCATACAGAATCCCTAATCGGAGTGAGCTAAGGCAAAACGAAGACAGCGGAGAAGATAGCTGACCATAAGACAGCGAAGGATTCCGCCACCCATCCCAAGCTAACGACGATCTAAGTGAGATAAGATAGGTCGCAACAAATCCACATACATTGGCGCAATGATCCACAGAACTTCCAATAATGCAAAAACGAATCAGAAGACCATCTCTCGAGTAGCTTCACAATGTCTAGTGGGACACCTAGTAAGAGAAGAATTGTGGTCCCGCCTAGGCGAAAACAGTGGCCACTGATTGATCAGAACAAACGGTAGACAAATAGCCGCAAAATTCAGGAGCGCATAATATCTTGCGCAGAGTAGCTGGTTGCAATCAAACGCGTGCGATCACGCCAGTCACGCGTCAAAATATGTATTTCGCTTATCCCGTTCTTCCTTTCCCAGATACGCCATGATAAGATGACGATCGAGGAATTCAAGTAGGTAGTTTCGTCATTCAAGATATCGTATACGTACTCGCAGACCGGGCATCTGACCTTATCAAGTCATCATGCCGATAATCAGTGTCATTCTACCTTTTGTACGTGCTGTCTCTTTGCAGTGACGTAGCTTGATTTGAAATTCCAAAATTTTGTCATGACGCCCATTATAAACTACGAGTAAAGCGCTGAGAGACTGACATCACAGTACTCGTTTGAATAGTGTGCACCAATCAAGGCTACCGAACACTTGTGCCTTGTAGACGACCGATTATGCAGTACGTTTCTATCACGTTGCAAAGAGACCTTTGCAATAAGTAATGTAACTCTAGTCACCAAAACCTTATGTAACGGCATCTTGCGTCTAAGTATGATGTACTCATGATCCGATATCGTACCACCTTCTCCTGAGGGTCTGTGGAGTCGAAACGTGGCCACCACACGACCCAAACCATGAGGACTGCCTGCAGACTAGCAACAGTCTGCCTCCTTCATTCATCTCTTTAACACCACGTTCTGACATCTTGTCATCTGTTGGGAGCTTGTTGGCATATTCAACCTCACTGTGTCTTCCAGTCTTATTGTCCTACAATATCTGAGCAGGACGATCAAACAATCACGGCTTTATCGCAGTTCACAGAAAGCATTTTCTCGATGTTTGTTGACTGGTTCAATCGGAGGGCCAGTGATGTACCTGTACACTTGTCGCAGGTTCGTGCAAAGCTTCGTTGCGTCCATAAATTCCCATTAGACTTCTGCGATGAATAGCAGCCATACGATCCTCCTCAGGCTGCGTACCATATTCATCGACCTGATCACAAGAAACTCGGACCTCAACCCGTTCGTCACAGCCTCGCTACCTACGCCCAACCTTTGCCTCAACCCGGACATTTGTGTCGTGTGAGACTTTCCCGTCTCTAATCATCTTGAAGACAAAACGTCATTTCTTTCCTATTTAGGGTTGTGGAACGAGGCCTAAATACGTAGAGAGCAATGGGCGTGTGCATGACTACTGCGGTAGAAGTTGTCGAGATAGGTACCACACTCAAGCGAACACTGCGAACACTGCGAACCCGCTTCCTTCGCTTTATTCATGTGTTCATAAGGGTTGCACCGCAAGGACCTTGGTACGTGGTGATTATTGCATCATCCATAGGTAAGCAATCATACATCTCAATCCGGACTTCTGTCGAGCTTTGTTTTGGATGGACACAGTAAAGGCGCGCGCTTAAACATTCAAACGCACTACAAGCAGAGTCATAGTGGCCCGATGTCAGCACAGCCTCAGCCAACCCCCCGAGCTCCTCCGCTCAAGAGGTACAGCAAATCAAGTCCGAATCCTGGATCCAGCTCGCAAACACCCAGTCCCATACTTTTCTATGACAAGCACCAGCCTTATTACGAGTTCACAAATTTCTCCGACCACCGTGTCAAATACCACGGTCATCGATACAAGACAAGCGAGCATCTGTTCCAATCGTTGAAGGTTTGACGGGCCTCTTGTTCTCGGCTTTCCTTGGAAGATTGATACGAGTTGCAGTTTCTTGATACCAGGCCGGATATTGCGAAGGAAATCCGGAACGCAAGCACAGCTCGAGACGCTTTTAACATCGCCCAGGCTAACAAGCAGTACCAACGATCTGATTGGCTTCAAGTTAACATAGCCATGGTATGTCATATTGCTTTATTCTGGTTCTCATAGTCTTTACTACTTCGGCGTCACAGATGGACGTTGTACTCCTTCACAAGTTTCAACAGCACGTAGACTTGAAGATCATGTTATTATCGACAGGTGACGCTCAGCTCATTGAGGTGACTAAAAATCTGTCTTTGACCGACTACAATGATTGACTCTCCTTGGTAGAATTCGCCGTTTGATTCGTTCTGGGGCAATGGCGCCAACAAACTAGGAAGGAATGAGCTGGGCAAGGCTCTCATGCGATTGAGAAGCAAGTTCCAACGTGGAGAAGCGTGAGGTGTTTGTTATATGCACTTGAAAATTATATGCATCTGTCGTTTGTTCCTACATACTATGGATTAATGTAGTTGGACGGAATGTGCCGTGTTGATCATGATGTGTTTATTTCTGAGAGTATGATACTGTCTTCAACATCTATGAAAGACCACACCCGTATCTACTCTCTCTCCTTATACAACTCTGCATGCCACGATATCTCGGCAGTGATGAAGACCATTCAAGCGAAAGTGATGATGAAGAGATTGAGGAAGAGTTGATAGATGAAGAACCTGAACCGGAGGATGAGGTCCAAGCCACTCCATCGCGACGAAAACGCAAACAAGACGAGGATGCGCTGCTTGAGACCAATATTATTGTTGAAACAGCATTTGACGCCTACTTCAAACACAACAGCACTCGTTCACGGACATCTGCGAATGTATTCTCCTCGCTCGTGCCTCCTCTGACGGCTGAGGAGTATGCTGAAGGCATAGAGTCAGCATACAAAAGCCCTAATCTTGACCCCTTAAAGCCTAATATATTGACTAAATCTTGTCGCGACTTGCTTTTTGTGCGCTTCATGCGTGAGTTGGCTGAGGGATTCAACCTTCTCATGTACGGCTTGGGCTCAAAGCGATGCGCTCTAAACGAATTTGCGACAGAATTCTGTGCAAAATCCGGACACGTCGTGGTAGCGAATGGCTTCCAGCCAGAATTCACTTTCAAGGACCTTCTTTCTTCCATAGAACGCATACCAGGCATCCTCGATATCGAGCTGTCCTCCACAACTACTGAAACACAATGTAAACGCATCTACGACTTTTTCGCTGCCTCAAGGTCCAGAAAACCGCTCTACCTTATCATCCACAATATCGACGCTGCACCCCTTCGTGCTCCAAAGGCCAAATCATGTCTCGCCCTCCTTGCGCTAAATCCTCGCATCCACCTCGTCGTGTCAATCGACCACATCAACGCACCCCTTCTCTTCTCCACCTCTGAATCTGCTGCTAGAAAACCGGACGCACACGCTCCGTCATCCGCTGTGCCCCGTAGAGGTTTTGCATGGCTCTGGCATGATCTCACTACGCTCGCGCCATACGATTTTGAGCTTGCATTCACAGACCGAACGTCTATCAAAAGTGCTCATGGTGGTGGACCCCGGAAGAAGACAGACGCGCTTGTACAGGGAACCGGTGCAATGGCGATTACAGAGACGGCCGCATTGCATGTCTTAGCATCTGTCACTCAGAAGGCGAAGAAACTTTTCGTCCTAATAGGAACTAGGCAATTGTTGAGCATAGAAGAGAACGATGTAACGAGGGCAGGAACGGAAGATCTGCAACAATTTGGGATCGGGTACGACATGTTATTCAACATCGCGCGGGACGACTTCATTGCGACCAACGATACCGCAATGCGCTCGCTGCTGGGCGAGTTCCGAGATCATAATCTGGTGGTATCTGCAAAAGGAACAACAGGATCAGGCGAGGTTCTCTGGATCCCACTTCGCAAAGAACGGCTTGCCAGTGTTTTAAAATCACTCCAGGAAGACACATGATCTGGCAAGGATAAGTCACGTTGACCCATTGGACAAGAGTCGATTAAAATATAACATGTGCATGTTCGGTCGACCCGGGAAGTATCCCAGATGAGTGTAGCGCATGACAATGAAACCCCGTTGAATGTATAAATTGAAGTTCATCGTCATTCGAAAATATATTATACCGGAATGTCTGAGGCAACCGACCATTGTGGTCCCGTTGCGCCGAAATTGAACAATGAACGTTGCTATAGAAATAGCTAGAGATCATATGTCAACTAATCTCCAGATTAGCCATTTTTGCTTCAGTAATTGCACCATTTGATGAATACATAAGTACTGCGAAAAATGTGATTCAAAGAGAGGTCCGACATCAATATGACCTGGTCTTAAGTCTTGTCAATCAAACACGACAAAAATAAACAAACAAATTTTGGAAAGCTGAGTGATCTGTGAAACCTTTTATCATAGAAACGTGTTATTTAGGTTCCAATAAACAGAATTCCACGAGTCAATTCCTGGATTTCATAAGTAGGGACTATTTCGACCCCCTAAAATTGGTGGACCTGTTAAAAATGCAGATAAACTCGAAAGTGCGGAATTGATAGCCTTTCATTATCTGAGTCTGAATCTGTAAAAACATTGAAAGAGTTCACGAGTGCATCCTCCAAAAATAATCTATCAGATTCAGACCCTATCATTACTCTTGCTTCCATCTATGAAGCATGGGCAATGAAATAAACAACAATGCAACATCTCGGGGCTTTGAAATCAAAAGCCAGTGGATAACTCCTATGCTGTCAGCCCCACGAGTGATAGATCACATTAATCACATGCACTCAACCCAGATGATAGTACCAGGAATGGTGTAGACATGAACTTACTTGGGAAAATGTGAGATTCACTTTGAATGAGGAGTTTATTGAAGAAAGCAAGATAAGGGTAAGTGTAGACAAATACAATAGTTTAGTCTACAGGTCATATTTTAGTGAATTGTAAGTAAGTATAAGATAAATTTTGCTCACCCCCAGTCACACAAGATGATGTAGTATGACTGAGGGTGGCCTGTCTATATTTTCAAAAAGGGTAAATGGAAATAATTAAAGTTTATAGCAAAGACTGGCAAATACTGATTGTGTAGCCACCTAGGCCACAGGAGGAAAATATGTGAGAGGTAACCTAAGAATGGAAAACATATTGTGTAAGCAAGATATGGCACTCCCACTTCTTGAGAGGTGAATTAGTCACTGCTCAACAGTAAAAAAAATTGAGTTAAAGGAAGAAGATGGAGATTGAAATGATCAAGAGATGGAGAAAGATGAACAAAGGAAGTGGAGAGGAAAATGAGATGGAAGATGGGAAATGCTAGTACATATAATATCAAGACTAAGGAATTGACTACAAAAAGGCCTTCCCTATGTAATCAATGAGTGTCTTAGGCAATGAGAATTATTATATTGTGGGGGTGATCATGCAATGGCAAGATCCTGCAGAGTGATTGTTCAAAGCAGCTTGTACAAGGTGTCAGGAGTGATTGTCCTGAAGTGGGGCATCAAGGCATGGAAACTAGAATTTGTTGGATGTTGTGATATTACACAGACACTCTGGACCACCACATTCAGGGTCAATATCAACTGCATTGTGCCACAGGCCACCATCAACACATTACCTGGTAAACAATGGATTCATTGTTCACCACAGACACATATATAATTGAGTTACTACTAGAACAACCCTCAGTCAATTGCATTGGACTGAGGGGTATGTCACACTACAAACATTAACCTACACACTTAACTGACTGGACTGTAGAATAATCTGACATTGTTCTTAGGTACAGTCAAATATAGTCAATTGCATTAGACTGAGGGAATAATCTGACATTGTTCTTAGGGTCTGTTTTTAACAGGTTATGGGCCTATAGCAACTAGATACTTTCTGCATAAAAGTACTCATCATCAGACCTTTCAAACTGCTCTTTGATCAACCTCATCCAATTTTATCATGCATCACATTGCATACCTTATCTCTTGTCTTTGTAACTCTCTTGTACCCCTTGGCCTCTTGCTTCCCCTTACCATGTCTGTCCTGAGTTCAGACTCTTCCAATTCCTCTATTCCTGAATGTGTCATACATCATAGATGGGAGGGCACCAAATACTTCTGTGCCAATGGCAACTTCAGTCAGTGGACCAAAAAGCTCAAGGATGCCCTGATCTTCAATGGGCTATTTCAACATCTCTGAGTGCCTAAAAGCTAGTCTTGAGCCTTGAGCACACACTAATTGAGGCTTGAATGACTGATTAGCCATCACCTTCATGAAAACTGCCCTTGATGATGCTGAACACTATGATCTTGTAACAGATAAAGGTGCAGCCTACTGCTTCACAAATCTGAAGTCATAAGCACAATGTGAAGGGCCCATCAAACAGATCACTCTTCTCCAGGAAGCTTTGTCAACCTACTGCTCCACCACCAAATCACTCCTGATCACTGCTGGTTGCATCACAGACACTGTCAAGCAAGCCTTTGACATTGGGAATGTTACCCAGAACCTCTTCACATGCATAGCACTCCTCAACAGCCTTAATGATCCCTCATTTTAATCTCTTCAGAATTCAGTCTCTACTCTCCTCAGCAAGAGCACCCAAAGTGCACCTTGCAATCCCACCAACATTTGACTCCTTATGGAAAATGCCCAGAACATCATCAATGCTAAGGCAAAGTCTGTTCATGCCATGGCATTGAGTGCAAAGGGAGGAGAAAAGCATTGAGACAGTGACCTTCTAGGCTATAACCATGGTCCTGGAGCAACTTGCTGTGAGAACTGCTTCTCACTCAAATTTCTGTATTAGGGACACATGAAACCTTTTTGTGTACAAAAGGGCAGCAGCATGGCAGGAAAATCTATAGCTGAGGCTCAGGAATCAAAGAGGGCACAGAAGAAGAAGACCAATATGTAAAAGGGCACTTCAGACAAACCTACCACCTCAGCAAAGTCCTTTGTTGCTGTCACAGGCCTAGATGGGAAACTATAGTATGTTGATCTGACACAACTCAGACAACTTCCTTCCCCTCCAGAAACTGCCTTATTTGTGAGCATCACCACCCCTTACAAAAAGCCACCCCCCAATCAGAGCACAGAATGCTGGGAACATGTTGAGTTCACAGCAATTAAAGAGATGCATGCAAATGTGGACTGGAATACACATGCAAAGAAAATCACAGAAAGCATCTTAGCTATAAATGTCTCACCACTGATAGAAATAAAGCACACTCCACTCACTAAATTAGACTCCACTCCATTCCTTATAGACTCTAGCACTACAGTCCATATTTACCCTTATCAAGAAGACTTCATTTCCTTATGACTGATTCCACCATGACACATGAAAGGACTTGGTGGATTCACTGTAGCAGCAGTGTGTATTGGTGACATCCAACTTCATATAGTCAAGGGTGCCAACATGATCCTCCAAGATGCATTATATATTCCAAACTCAATGGTTTGCCTCATATCAGTTAGCTTGCTGGCCTCTCTCTCTGGTTTTGACTTTGTATTTAACAATACTTCTGTAAAAATCATCAATAGATCAACATGCACAATTGTGGCACAAGGTCTTCTTATCCTCAATCAACAACTATATAGCCTTAAACTTGACTCCGCAACCTCCCAGCATCACACATTCTCCTTGCAACATGCCACCAGCCTAGAAACTTGGCATCACCATCTTGGGCATGCCAATTACCAGATGATCCTGGACATGGCAAAATCTGGCATGGTTCCAGGTATGCCCTTTATCCTCTCCACAAAGTTGCTCAAATGTAACTCATGTATTCTCAGCAAACAGACAAGAAATGCAGTTCCAAAGGTGTGAGAGGAGAGATGGAAAGTGACATGGAAGTTGAAAACTGTTTGGGTTGATCTTACAGGTCCTCAGGCTGTTATATCTTGAAATGGCTATGAATACATTATGAATATAGTTGATGATTTCACAAGTGAACACTAGTTAATATTACTTTGCAGCAAAGCAAAAGCATTTATACACCTCACAGCATGGCAAACAGCATGCAAAAATGAGATCTAAGGCAAATTGGGAAGATACTGCACTGGTCATGATAGTGAGCTCAAAAGGCACAAGATAGCAACATGGCTCATGTCTCAGGGCTCAGAATAACAGTTTGGAGCAGCATATACCTCAGCACACATTGGCTGTGTTGAGCATATGCACTGTACATTAATGGGCAAAGTGTGAGCCATGAGAATAGCTGCAGGATGTCCTTCCAACATGTGGGATGAGTTTTACATAACAGCATCTCACTTACACAAATGAACACTTACCAAATCTCTAGAAAACATCACACTCCATGAAGCTTGGACAGGTTGACATCCTGACTATTTTTATATGAGGGAAATAAGATGTAAGGCATTTGTCCTAATACTAATGGAACATAACCCCAAAGTATATGCATGCTTAATAGAGTGTATCTTGATTGGGTATGCTAAACACTCCAAGGCTTATAGGTGCTATAAATGGGCAACTGTAAAAATATATGAAACTTATCATGTCAAGTTCTGCAAAAGCTACAAAGACAGCCTTGCTCCCACACATCTCATCCCCAATACTAACATCCTAGACCAGCTGAACATCCCTGACCATCAGGATCCCATCACTATCAATGACAATACCATCATCCACTCAGGAGGAGCTTCTCTAAAAGGTGGTAAAAAATCAACTATGCTGTAACAACATTGCAAGCTTGTTCTGTCTTAGTGTGCAGTATAAAATATTTTCAAATCATGGATTTCTTATATATGTGAACAAGATAAAAAACAAGACTGCTTAGCTAATTGCTAAGCAGTTTGAAAATACAATATTTACATGCATGTTATGCATACAAGAAAATAATTGCAATATAAAAATATAACATAGAGTACACTTATGCTATTATCATTACATATGCCTTCAGCCTGCTTCTTCAGTGCATCAATTTTAGCCCTTAATTTCACTATTTCCTACTGCTTTTCCATGAATCATATATATGTAGTGGTCTTAGATTTATCTTCACATTTAATTAGGCTTGTGAATTGCTTGCCAAGGCCAGTTGTCATTGGCTGTTGGATATGTGTGGAAACCTTAGAACAAAGCATTGTAGACATGGTACTTAAAAAAAAGGCATGTAGAATTTTTTAGATTGTGTCATCAACATTGCTCAGAGAGAGAATGAGATATAGAAGAAATTAGGAGGTGTAGAGGTATGGAGAGACAAAAGAAAGGTATGGTTAAGTGAGAATTGGAAATATTGAGGTTTTATTTTGAGAATAGATAAATATGCTGTCATCTTGTTAGGCCACTTTCTGTCCAATCCAATGGCCCCCCTAAAGTGCCATCAAGAAAGAATGAAGTGTCCTGCCTTAAGTGTATAAATAAGACTTTATTATATATACCTAAATTATATATGTTAGTATGACAATCTAGGTATGTGTGCAATTAGTACATGACATAAGTATGAGTAATATGTGTATAACATGTATAAGCAGCACCAACAGACACAATCATTGACACCTGATATTTGGCAATTGCACTTTCCCATTACTCAATTTGACTTTGTGACTCTTCAATTTAGCACTTTGACTCATCCAAAACTTGAAGTTGACTTTTGCATTTGTGATTTTCAATTTAACTAGGAGATAGATTCAACTTTGTTAGTATTATTAATTAACTAAACCCATCCCTATTAAGAACAATACATTTCCTCTGAAAACTCAAGTTAAGAGGAAATAGGGTTGGTAGCAACCTGTGTCAGCCAGGATTTGAACTTTGTATGTTTAAATTTCTGCCACTTATATGAACCCAAGCCATAGCTGAGACAACTCTAAATGATCCAGGTAACATAAACAGTAGACAACTTTCTGATGAGAGATCTGGAGCATACAATGAGCATCTAGGCCATAATGACATCACTAGAAATAGATGCACAGATATAGAAGCAAAGGTAAGAGCAAAACTGTGGACACAAGATCACATAATAATGACTAACACCAAAAAAATATCAAAAAAAAAGATACTCAACAAATGGAAGGGCAACAGCAAAAGACACCACCCTCTGGAGGATTTGGAGTCACAAATAGGCTGCCACCAAAATGGAAACTGAGAGAACATGTTACTAAGGGAGCAGATTAAAACAATGCTGCATGAAGCATGCATTCATTGGTGAGTATTATGCTAAATTTGTACCTAGCAAAAGGACAGGATATAGCTGTGATATATGATACCAGACAAGAAAACACATCATAAAGACATGCCCAAAATATGAAAAATACTGACACATACTTAGGAAAGTAGACAAATGACTTGAACAGGTGCCATTACAGGAGTTGTAACAGGGCAATGTTCTTTATAAGCCTGTTGACACCATACATTGGTTGCTGATATTGAGTTTGCTGAAGGAGTAGAGCTATTGGCAGGTGGTGTCTATGTATGAAACATTAAAGATGTTGTAAAAACTGTCAAGTCATGTGTGAATCATGGCTCTTGATAGTGTGTGCATATAGATCTGCCATTAAGAACTGATTCTACCTAGAGATGAATTAGAAGGGCATGCATCACAATAGTAGTATACATACTGTTGCAAAAACAGTATTTGTTTGCTGACAGATTTGATGTGGCAATGAAGGAGCAGGTCCATGAAATGATGATTTATGCCCACAAACACATGAAAGGCTGCTATATTCTACATATATATTAGCACAAAAGCAGCCTGACTCATGACAGTGCTGAAGACTGGGTCTGGAAGGCATGAAAATATTGAAAAAAAAAGCAAAGAAAAGTCAGCCACAATCCTTCAGTCAGACAGTCAAGGGTAGCATGCTGCACATTTTCAAATCAAACATTGGGAAAGTGCAGATTAAAGTAATCAAAGGACAAATTGCTGCAAGTCAAGTATCAATAATTGTGTCTGGCAATGTTAAAATCCTATATCTAAAGTGTTTGATGTTTCTGATACAAGTTGTAAGTTTAGTTCTCAGTTCAATTGTTAATTGACTGGGTCATAACTATCTGATACAAGTTGTAAGTTTAGTTTATGGTAGTTATATCAGTATGTTTCTATTGGCATGCACAAATCTACTCATCCTCAGTTCAATCATTAATTGACTGAGAGTATATTGGTCTACATATCATATTTATATCTACATGTAACAATGGATGGTCTTTGAGTTAGGAGTATATGTGGTGAATAAAGGATTAGTGAAATGGATAATGGAGAGCTTTGACAATGTGGGTGATGGTGACAGTTGAGGTTGACAGTGTATTGGTGGCCAGCTTGTAGCCATGTCAGCACTGAATGCCAACACTTTTCCTTACCAAATACCTTGATGTAGTAATATCTCCTTCTCACATGGATCATGGTGACCTATTGTAAGCCCAGCAACCCATGAAGTTGTAAGAAAAGTGGGCTGGCAAGCACTTTCATAAACAAGTCCATAACATTGTACTTAGTGTTGACATAATATATATATATATTGCCAGCCTATACTCATTCGCACAGGAAATGGTACTTGATGTTGATGTGTTTTACACATGCATGAAGGGTGGGATCCTTGGATAGATTAATAGCTACATTATTGTTGCAGAGGATAGGTGTTAGTCTGCTTGTGATGTCATAGCCAATCCCTTTTAGCAAAGCATGAAGCCAGATGCATTCTTGAGCACTTTCAAAGGTGGCCATGTACTCAGCTTTGCATGAAGATGCAGCAACCAATTTCTGTTTCTGCACTGCCTATGACATGATGCCTAATCTCAAGCTCCATGCATATCTACCAATGCTGTGTTGTGTGTTGAAGCAGTTGGCCCAGTTGGAGTCAGTAAATCCAGTGAAGTTAACAGAGCCATTTCTGCTGCCAAGTACAAGCTTAAGGTTCTGTGTATCTTTCAGATATCTGACAAGTTGTGTGGCTGCTTTCCAGTGAATCCCTGCATAAGAGTCAACATATTGGGTTAGCTGTTGAACAGCATAGGCAATGTCTGGGTGGGTGGAAATGGCCAAGTACAAGAGGCATCCAACTAGGAATTAATATAGTGTTTGCATGAAGGCATCAATTTCTGCCTAAGGGAGAGAAGATTTGTCAACTCTGTGGAGTTTCAAACCCGGTTCCATGGGGAGGGACAGTGGTGTGGCATGCATTTGTCTAAACTGTGAGATAATCCTGTCTATGAGGGCAGTTTGTAAAAGTTTTATGATGCATTCATGGTTGTCCCATTCAAGAGTGATGCTAACAACAAATTTGGGTAAGCCTAGATCTGATATAGTTCACATGGATCTGAGCTGGTCCTTGAATTGTTTGTTTTCTGATTTGCTGTTGGCTATAGATAGGAAGTTGTCTACATGGATAGCTGCTATCACTGTTCCTGTATCTGTCTTTCAATAGTACATGCATGACTCACAGGATAAGCATGTGAATCTCCAGGAGATCATGTTATTGTTAAGCATGTGATTCTATATGCAGCCAGCTTGTTTCATTTCATAGAGTCTTTGTAACAAGCACTATACCCAAGTCTCTTTTCTGGGCTCCTTGAACCCTTTGGATTACATTATATACTGCACCTCCTCTGGGAGCAGCCCATACAGGAAGGCTGTCTTGATATTGATCTGGGTGGCATTCCAGCCTTGCATGGCTGCAAAGTGCAGTAATACTCGCCAAAACTCCATGCATGCAGTTGGAGAGGTAGTCCTCATGTAATCTTGACCAAAAACCTGCTTATACCCTTTGAAGACAAGACAAACCTTGAACCAGACTGCTTTTCCATTTTCATCATGTTTGATTTTAAACACTAGTCTTCCTTTTTGTATTTTATAGTCTACAGGTATTTTGTTTCTGGGGATAAGTTTATATATGCCCATGTTCTTGAGTGATTGGAGCTTGTCATAGTATCTGGCCTCCCATTCTTTAGCATATGGTGATGCCATTACCTTGTTCCATATGCGGGGTTTGTCTCCTGAATCTATGTATGTTGGGTCTTCAAGAGACTATTGTAGCTAGTAGGCATTTGATGTCTTATTCTGATGCTATATTTGCTATGTCTGGTATGTTGTTTTTGTCTTCTCTTTCCATTATTGGCTATTTCAGAGGTACATGTGGGGGTTCCTGTAGTGCCTCTGCTGCTTGATGCCTTTGTGCTTGTGTGATGCAGAGCCTATCAGCAGCTTCACAAGATTCTTGGATGGCCATTTGGAGTCAAGAGACTGGTGAATCATTAGGGCTGGCCTTGGCAGTCAGAATGCAAGTGTGATTGGAGCACCTGAGTGGGAGTTGCATGGGTACATCTGCTGGTAGAGCCAGATTATGTGGCATGATGTCTAGATGTGCTGATGGAGGTCCTTCATCATTGTCAGTTACAAATGGGGATTCTGTCAATACATCCTTAATCTTGGTGATTGTTGTAAGTTCCTTTGTCATTGTAGGCATTATAGGCACTGTGGGCATAGATTCAGTGATTGGTGCAGAGATTGGATGGCTGTCATGACATTCCAGGAACTGTATGTGATAAGTTTCATATATTTTGTGGGTCCTAGGATTATAGCACCTATAGGCCTTTAAGTTCTGTGTGTATCCTATGAGGATACACTTGATCCCATGTGCATTAATTTTGGAATCTTAAATGAGGATGTATGCTTTACATCTGATTTTGCACATGTAGGAGTAGTCAGGGATGCATCCATGCCACAGTTCAAATGGAGTCTTGCCATTTAGTGACTTTGTTACAGTTTTAGTATATAAGTGTGTGGCTGTTAAATAAAATTTGTCCTATAGTGAATCTGGACATTTAGCTGCCAACCTCATGGTTCTGGCTTTCCTTTGGAGTGTCCTGTGCATGCACTCTATGTGCTCCATATGCTCAGATGTGTATGGTGCTGTGAATTTGCAGCATATTCTGGTCGATGCTACCCATGCTTCCATCTGATGGCTCTTGAGTTTGCTGTTGTGGCCTGTGCAGTAAATCCCAACTTTCAAACCTGTTTCTAGTTCTCAAGCTTTCTCCCATACTTGGAGAGCTGGAAAGGCATCTGACTTTGACTTTAGTGAAATGGCCCAGGGCATGTTCATATAGTCATCAATAATATCCATAGTATATTTGTTCCCGGTGCGAGACTGTACACTTATTGGTCCAGCTAAATCTATTCAGACTATCTGCAGTTTTCTAACAGCTCTACACCCTTCCTCCTGTACCTCACGTGCCCCAGAGACGTATACACGAGACTGGGGATATCTGTGTGTAGGGTGCATTTATATAATGCATCGAACAAAGCACTCGGTGGCCCAGTTGTGTCCCTGGCCATCGCGTTCACGATACCCTTCACATATCACATCCGCAACACTTTCTTACAACCGAAATGAAGTCCGAGTTCCGATTAAGTGTAGGAATCTTCAGTTATGGGGGTCCAGTTAGGTCGGGAATGTCGATAAGAGAGGTTACACAATTATTTTATATTTTTACTGTTTAATCTCAAGGATGTTCTTCCTCATCATACGTCACTTATGTAAGATAAATCAATCATCCCTGTCCCTTTATTTGATGGGATCGAATATGACAGATCATCCGTGGACTCCTCGTCCGTACCCACTCGTAGCAAGTGCTGAAAAAAACTCGAAGCGGATGCCACGGGTGTCAGTCATAATAACTCAAGCTTGGTATTTTATGTGATTGTATCGCGTTAAAGCCTTCATTCCCGGATCCTATTTATCTCTCATGTCTTGAGCTTCCATGCATTTATCAAATGGTGCTTCGTATTCAAACTCGGACCTCTGGCACACCAATTTTGTCTGCACTTGTGCTGATGAGTCGGCTCACGGTTTTGACTTGACTTTTGTTCGATATCAAAACTTGCATGCAACTTCCAAATGGCTGTAAGAGTATCAATCAGAAATTCTCTTTACCTGCCGAATCAATGTAAGTCGTGCGATACCATTCAAGTGTAATTCTCAGGGCTATACAGTGGAAAAACTCAAGCTCGGCTAATTAGGGTTGCAACTTATGTAAATTGTTCAAGACGCCACGCGATTTCTCAAGATCTCATCAAGTAAATAAATAACGAATTTAGGACTCCAACATTTTCTGTTTGAGTGTTGCTTATGTATGTTGTCTGTTCAAATTCGCTATAAAATGATGACCTTTGGAGCTTGTTCTCTTATCGTCCTCTTAGAACCTCATGCCTTCTCTCAGGATCGTCTTCCTGTTTGTCGCTTCCACCCTTGCGACTCTTTCTTTTGGTGCACCTCTCGAACTCACAGAAGGGATGATGTCCCACAAGCGTCGTGAGTTTTTGTTACATGTCCCATTGTTCTTGATTCTAGCCTTTTTGTTGAATTTCTCAGGTGACGATTCCGGTTTCGATGACTTGTAAGAAGAATTTCTTTTGTCAGCTATTTTGGCCAGATCTTATGCTCATTGTATATAGGCTTCAACTTGATTTGAGTGTCGAGCCACCTGAAAATCACGGGATCACAGTCGATACGGAGACTGGTGTCGACACAAAGGTTGGAATTACCGACATTGCGTCTGCCGATGTGGACATTGGCACTTTGTTTGGCTAGAATACGGGGATTGCTGAATGAGTATCTAGGGTAGTACGTTGTTTGTCGTCGTCATGCAGCTCGACTTACGCGTATTAATTAATTGCACTCAACTCGTGCAGGTGCAGATTTTTGCCACCACGACAGCGGACTATAGTGGTCACTTTCCAGGACTTTGTCGACGATTATTTACATCCATTTTAGCCTTCCCTTCATTTGCTACAGCTTGTGATGACCCTGTTGTAAAAACACGTATTCTGTTTGGTTTCATAATTCGTACCGTGGCGCTTTAGGTACTAGCCGAAAATCTGCCAACCTAAATACAATGTAAAGTCGAATTGTACTTGCGTCAAAAGCGGCGTCTTGGCAGTCGTCGGCATTCTGTGAGAAGGTACCTGATGACAAGCGAACAATCAATTTCAGGCTAGGACTCGGAATTGCAATAATTCCTTTCTCAGCGGCGAACAATGCTTAACGTGTTAATTTTTCTACTTAGTTCGTTCTCATCGTCCCCTGGTCCAATCTATCTTACTTTTTCTGGATGCGTGCGAGTTCCATGCTCGTATAATTAAATAGAGATTGGATCGGTGTCGGACATGTGAGAACATCCAGAATGGTCAACATTGATGAATCCTCCTGAAATCTGCTAGTTCATCAGAAAAAATGATTGTGTTAAGACAGATATTTTCACGAGACCAATGGAGGACTGGAGGTCGCGCCGATTATCACGTGAATTGCGTGTCTGGTGAACGACCCGAAGTGGAACGGAGCCTTTAGGGACTTTCCACAACAGCAATTGTTAGCGCTCGTGCATCCACAATGACGACACTTCAAACTCGATCGAATCTCGATGAGAATATACATCGACTATGACATAAGGGCATAATTGTGCCGAGATGCCGAGAGAAGTCGCTTTGTGTTCTGGAAACTATAGGAGCCATCCGATTGCAATCTTGAATGACTATATCAACGAGCTCCATGATCCAGTGGTTCGCTGGAATATCAGCCGAATCTTGTACAGCACAATGCATAACAATAAGCCTCTCGCATGCTCAGTTGTTTGACTGTAAATCCGTGTTCTGCCGTGCTTGTCGGGACAGGTTGCATCATGATGCTCATATGTAGTATATAATCATTCACGAGTTACAATTCGTGCCTTCGGCACGCATCTGGTCGCTATAGCTCATCCTTGAAGAATCAGGACTTCAGTAGTCATGCATGTAATGTCCAAGAGATCAGCCAAACAACTAAGCATGCGAGAGTCGAAGAGCCCTATCGTTATGACATTTTGCTGTAATATAACGAAATATAAGACAGCCTAGCCTAAATAATCAACTTCCAGCTCAAAACCTCGATATGACAGGGAGAACTTTTCAGTTTTTGGTTCTTAAGAATATATGCACATATACATAAGGCTACAATCAAAGAAGTAGCTTGTGTGCACTAATTAAAAACCTTGATAGTCCTATCCTTCTACGCTGTCAGCGCAACCATGTAGCCGAGAGACAGCTCACAGATGGTTACTCCATCTGACCGTCAGCGACTTTTGCCGGTTCAGACTCGAAACTACTACTGAGTCGTTGTAAAGCAGGAACTCGACCAAATACTGGATAACAAATTCTAAAATGTTCTGTTATTCCAGAAACAGAAAGAAACAGTATTTGTAAATAAAGAACTAGAAAAAAAAAACAAGGGAACTTGCGAGGAAATCAGAGACTGCCGACTCGGCCAGTAAAATCTAATCACCTCGAGGCAAGAGCTTAGTTAAACGAGCGAAAATGGGTTTTATTCTCCCCATTACGAGGGAACGTCCTGAAAGGACGAGCGAGTATGTAGTACTACACTGATACTGTAGGTTAACAATACAACAATATAGATACGCGTAGTGCTAGATATGACAGGATAGCAAGGATGACTGACTGGAGTGGGAAGAGGAACGAGGGTCGTGACACTTGCAATGGAAAAGTTTTGGAATGAGATGAAATGAATAGAAAGAGAGTGGATTGGGTCGGTGGTGGGTGTGACACAATACAAAGGAAAAGGAAAGACACGGCTCGAGAGGAGTAGAACACGTACAAATGATGCAAAAACTCGTCATAACCGGAGCGCATTAGAAAAAGAAAAAAAAAACATGAGAGGAACAATTTTGCTGTTTGCCTTCTTCGTCTATCCAACCCGACTAGTGTATTCTTTATACAAAGAATCCACAAATGCCTTGTCAGTCTGGACCATCGAGCAAGAAAAAGAAACCGCATCAGCCCGATTTGCAAATCAATCCAGCAACAGACACGTACATGGATCAACGTCAACACCTCCCTCACAAAATCGTTCCTCTCCAGAATCTGGGTCTTCTTCAACTTCCCCATCACCTCAGTCGCATCAATCACACTATCCCTCACAGCCTCCGGGATAACCATCTGTCCTTTTGCCAACGGCGGATACACATTCGCCATCTGCTTTGACGACGAAGCGACGCCATTTCTCCCGTTCCCATTCACCATAGTCTGTTGCTTCTGCAGCGGGCGGAGGGGATCCGGCGAAGGACAGGACGAAAACGAATCGGACTGCTCATGATAATCATAAACCCTCCCGCCTGCCCTCAACGTCGGCACAACGGCGGGGACATCCCAACTTCTCTCAATTTCTTCCCTGTCCCTCGCCTGCTCCACCGCTTTCTCTTTCCGACTCTGCTTCTTTTTCACCCGGCTCTTCTTCTCCTTCTCCTTGTCCGCAGCCCGCACTCCGTTGGTATTCGATCTATGATGTCGGAAAGCGTCGGGATCGCTCAACGCACTTGTATCCTCAAAATCCAACTCGATGATCTCATCGTCGCTCGGCGAGCTTTGTTCGCTACGGTAGGTGTCGGTATTAGTGATATTGGTGGCGGCGGCGTGATTATTATTATTATTATTGATCAAGGTAGTCGCGGTGGCCCGATGAGGATAAGGCCATAATTCAGAGTCAGATTCGAATGGTACAAGCGGTCGTTCAGTGCCCAATGGTACCTTGTCATGCGAGGCAGGGACTGGAGGAAGATGATCCCCCTGCTGCGGCCGATGATTCTGGCGTCTCCCTACCACAGACGCAGGTCCTAACGCCGACCCCGAGCAAAGCTGGCGTGCAACGGGCGGGGTTATGAATCCATTCATCGGCGGTCTGGGAGTGACATCGCCATTGATCCTCTTCCCTTGTTCATGTCCAGACCTCCCGTTCTGACATCCTCGTCCATTGACAGGCTCAGCTACAATCGGTCTCCCCGCGCTCGCACCCGCTGCCTGCACCTCTTCGTCTGCATCTGGATCTAACACCGTGCTTGATGTCGAGTACCCTTCTGATGTTGAACCCTTTCCATACCCATAATAATCGCTTGTATCCTCATCCTCATTGTCGCCCTCGCGCGAGCTCGAATGAGAGGATCGTGCATCAGTGCTATAGGCTGTTGAAGCAGCGGAAGCGGTGCGAGAGGGCGGAAGACCGAGAAGCGTAGCAAGAGTTGATTGATCGAGAACCTGAGTTGCAGGAGTAGTGGTTGGAATAGGGTTGTGAATTGTGAGTGTTGATGTGGACGAGGACGACGTGGAAGTAGAAACGGAAGTAGCGGAAGAGGAAGGACCGATTGTTGTTGGGACGGATGGTGTTGGGACGGAAGCAAAAATGGAGTCAAGGAGACTGAGTCCGGTGTTGATACTGCCAGAAGAGGGAGGCGAAGGAACGGTTGCTGACCGGCTGTCACTGATAGTAAGTACGGAAGGAACAGATGTGTTGGAGGTTGGAGGTTGTGTCGGCATTGCGGCCGAAAGGAGCGGAGTAGGTTGCATTTTAGCAAACAATCTGTCCAGTTCAGAGAGGCCTCCTTGAGAAGGTTGACCTTGGACATGGCCTGGAAATGAGGTCCCAGAGGGCGTAGCGGGCAAGGACGATACCCCGTTGGCTGCATAGAAAGTCAGCAGGATCAAAGGCACAGACAGCTGACCAGGATACCTTGTGGTCGATTAGTTAGAGAACTGGAAGGTGGTGGCCTATCAGGGCCGTAGCGAAATTCTTGCGGATAAGGTTGGTTCCTCTTGATATACGAGTGAAGGCTGGGTTGAAAAATCAGGAGCCACAGCAATAATTAACTGGTCACCAATTACCGAGTAAACGTGTCAATAAGCGGTTCTCTTGAGTCCGTCGCAAACATCCAGAGACCGATTGTCTTCGATTCGCCTTTTTGACTTGCTGGTAAGGTTTCAATATGGGGAACAGCATAAGCATCGTGAAATTTGTCGAGAGTCGCGCCTTTGAAAGCGGCGCGTACATTCGCGAGTCTCCTGTCGGTAAATTCTGGATAGGAGCGGATAATTAGATAGCTGCCATGGGCACCGATGTTGTCTTCGGGATAGAGACGCTGTATATGGTCATCTGTTCCCATTCGATTGAGGATATAGAATCCATAAGGCGGGTACGATTCACTAAAATGATTGTTCGATTAGCCAACTATTCAATCAAAGAGGATCTATTGTATAATGGATGCAGGGGGACTGAGCTGCCGACTGGAGTTCTTGCAATAAACGAGGGAGAATTGCAAGACACAAGACAAGCACACAAGGAGTAAGACGCACCGTTCATACAGAAACATACTTCCCTCGTACCCCAGCTTCTCCCACTTGGTGCCGTTATGGTGATACACACACACATGACTGAATTGATCAAAGATAGAGGTAATGGTGGGATCCCGCCGACGCAACACTTTAAGATTATGTTGATATCTTGATGCGGGGGACATGCCAGTGCCTGCAGGTTTTGTGGGGGCACTGTGGAGTTGGTTGTGGGGCGAAAGAGGTGGCTCTGAGCCTGATGTACTTGGTGGAGGAGAAGTATATGCTGGCTTGCGGTGGTGTGGCGCCATGGCGGCGATGGTGCGGTGGTGGTGTGGTTGTGGGTCAAGTTCGGTGCTGAACACAAAGAAGCGGCGATCAGTTTGTCTGTGTTTGTTTTCCAAGGCATTGGCCCTGGAGGCTCGAAATTTCGCGTCTGCTCTGGTCCACTGTTATGGCGTCGGGTCTTGTTCTGCGCGAAGGTCATCTCCGCGTACAACTCGCCAACCGACTTGCCCTCAAGTATGGCGTCAGCCTCGTCCGCGAGATGCTCGCAGACAAAACCGGCCCCCTCCACAGTTCCGACGGCTTGACCACCGACGAGATCTACAAAATATCTCTCCAGAAAACTCCCTCGTCCGATTTTTACAATCCCCATATCAAGGAAAACATGCCTTTAACCACCCCGCCAGTTCCGAAGACAAGGGGTACAAAAAAAGTTAAACAACAACCCCCAAGTCCTCCAAACCCAGAGCACCCAATGCGGTCCAAAACGTACGCAACAAACCTTTTTCTCTTCTCGTTCTGGCTACCATATCATCTTCTCTTTCAGATTCCTCAAGAAGTCCATTCTAGAGTACCTCGTGGGTACGCAGGAGGTCGCAAAGGTCCGCACAGAAAGATTATTGCCGCCTTCGATGAAAAAGAAGGGCAAGAAGGACTCCGTCTCTGAAAATCAAGAAGTCCAAGCTAAAGAGATCGTTTGGGTCTGGAAAGCGGCCGAAAATGATGCACCAAAACGAGTGCCACGGCTCAAAACACCATATCGGGCTCAGCTCTTCCATGACGTTCGCATTGGTGAGGTTGGCAAGTCCGATATCGGAATTGGTGAAGACTTCAGCCACCTCAGTACAAAACGCAAGAGGGCAAGACTCGAGGACATCCGGCGAGACGCCCGTTTTTTGAGAGTACAACAGAAGTCTGTGGGTGCCCATAAGTTGAAAGTACAGGCAATCGGGAAACAAAAAGAGAAGTTTGCTGAGCTCAGGAGATTCCAGGCGGAACGTATACCGAAGAAGAGCTGGCAGGAACAGGATTGGGAGGACAGAAGGTCTGCGGCGCGAAAGCCTTTGACAAAGGGTAGGAAATGAGAATGGAAAGTTAGAATGGTCGTCCAAACCTAGGCATGTCTTTATCCCAAATTCTTATAATATGATACATTAGCTCTACTTCCTATCTGACTCCTTCATGATCACGCGTCTTTGACTCAAAATTCGACCTCGCCTTGTGAGGAAGGGCGGGAGTTTATACACGAGTCAGTCCTTCGTCACTCTTCTTTGATCGAGTCTCATGTTCCTCATTACAGGAGCGATATTTTTCTGAATGACTTATACTTAATTCTTAGCCCTCAATGACCGTCTCAAGGTGCACCAGGTCACTATGTATTGACACTAATGCTTGGCACGCTTCCGGGGTGCACGGCTTTCTCGGTATGCGCGTAGGGACCGGGTTGACTCCTATCCGCTTCCTGCACTTATAAGTTTAACGCGTCCACATCGGTCGTCTATATCGATCCACACCTCTTCTCTACTCTCTCCACTCATGACATCTCCCTCTGTCCCTGACACAACCGAATCGACGCCCCTCGTTTTCACCGAGAGACGCGTACCTGCTGACATAACAAATCCACCCAAGGACAATGACGCGTTCACGTCTAAGCGCACGATATTCTATCAAGAGTTCCTGACGATCCCGCGCTATGCCCTTCCCATCTTCAGGTACGTTCCTCCGCCTCCCATACTCCCAAACTCACAACTGTCCAGCTCGCAGCTCCTCGAATTCAGCATCGTCCTTGTCCCCGTTGTCTCTCTGGGGCATCTCTCTACTACATCCCTCGCAGCCGTCAGTCTTGGATCGATGACCGCGAACGTCACGGGATTCAGTATACTTCAGGGCCTGACGAGCGGGCTGGATACCGTGCTGCCTTCGGCATGGACGTCAAGTGAGCCGAGGTTGGTGGGGCTTTGGGCGCAGAGGATGGGTGGGTGTTCGTTTCTTTTATTTCCTGAAAAAAAAAACTCAGATTGCTTGGAAGCGGTGGTTATGTCCTTCGCTCTTGTGGTGGGCGTCTTTGTCATTTGCTACGGGCTTCACAATCAAGGTTACATTCAATTTAATGTCATTGACAGCCAACATTCTTCGTGTGGTTCAACGCGGAACCGATACTGTTGGCTATTAAACAAGACCCAGAGGTTGCACGTTTAGCCGCGCTCTACCTGCGCTGGTATTCTTTCTCCCTTCCTGGTTTGTGCTGCTTTTCACGATCGCTTATTGCGAGACTACGAACATTGACGCGTCCTAATAGCCTTCGCGTTTAACTGCATCAGCCGGTACGTAACCCCTTTCAACGGAATCCAGAGTAATTGCAACATCATACGCACTGGCAGGCGGTACTTCCAGTCACAAGGCCACTTCTATATCCAAACCCGCATCATCTGCATCTCAGCCCCAGTGAATGTCCTCGTGAACTACCTCCTCGGTACGTTCCAGTCCTTTCTAACTGGGCCTGCAAAACTTAGTCAACGCCCCATATTCATAGTCTGGGGTCCCAAACCCATCCGCCTCGGGTTCATCGGCGCCCCAATTGCCTCGGCATTCACGCTCTCCCTCATCTCCCTTACCTCTTTCATACACGGGGCGTACCTCATCCCCCGAACGGCATGGCACCCTCTCACGATGCAGATGTTCAGAAACCTCGGGGTTCTGGTACGGCTAGGAATTGCGGGCATCGGTGAGATATATTCTTTCCAAATACTGCCCGTTCATGTTCTGACGATGAATGGGGTACGTAGGACAACTAGCATCGGAGTGGTGGGCATGGGAGCTCGTCGCGCTCGCTGCATCGTTCTTCGGGACTACGGCACTTGCGGCACAATCAATTCTGATCAGCACATCGGCGATGGTGTTTCAGCTTGGGTATGCCATCGCTAATGCAACGTCCATCCGGTATCTTCCTCTCCATTTTGTTGAATGACCTGCACTGAGTTTATGAGGGTAGTATTGGGAATCTTTTTGGTGAGAAAAAAGCACTGCGTGCGGAGGTTTCTGCGAAAACGTCACTTGTGGTTGTCTTCGTTGCGTCGTTGTTAACAAGGTTCGAAGCCGTCTTGTAGCATCATCAGTAACCGGGTTCTGAATGTAATCGCTACAGCTCAATGCTGCTCACATCCCGTCACTCTTGGGCTAGAATGTTCAATAATGATCCAGGTCAGTTTTCTTCGCTTTTTCGCGAATACTACCAAAGCCCCTGATAAAAAAAACTTTCTAGCTGTTGTCGAGCTTGTCTCAAGTGTTCTGCCACTGATTGCGTTGTACCAGGTCGTTGATGGAAACTCCATCGTTACTGCGGGAATCCTCAGGGCTCGGGGTCAACAGGTGCGGTGACAGCAATATTCATTTCTTATGATCTTCTGATAGGCCGTTTCTCAGTTTATCGGTGCGCTTCTCAACATTACCGCTTACTACATCATTGGTAAGATTTATATTTGCGCCGCGTACTTAGCTCAAATCAATATATTGATCTTTGGTCTGTTTCCTTTTTCTCACTAGGTTTGCCCATCGCGTACTGGCTGGCTTTCAACCGCCATCTTGGTCTCAGTGGCCTGTGGATCGGATATATAGTGGCTTTGACATACTGTTCCGTAATCGGGACGGCACTGTGTTTTATGACTGATTGGAAGGAGGAAGTAGTGAAAGCTGAAAGGAGGCTTGCTGAAGAGAGGCTTGTGCATTTGAATCACGACGTATATTAACACTGTTACAGAAACCTGGCAGGCACTGTTGCGCCGTTAGTATTACAACAGGTTATACGAGAAGCAGAGTGAGCCTGGACGGTTACAAGCGTCACCTTTAGTCTCGTCGATGCATATCTATCTCATCTGATAACATCCAAATTTTAAGATCCATCGCAAGGTATCGGGATGGACTTGGCATCCTGAACCCAACGCACGACTTCACTCCAGTCCATAACTCGTGTTAATGGCACTCCTTCGGGTATTATGGCAACTTCATCCTTCCAAAACTCTGTCCCTCCTTCTGCTTCCAGACGCCGATCAAACGACATTTCGTCTTTGGCATCCTGTGGAGACGACATCCTCTTGTTCCATTCATATTCTCCGAACAAAAGGACGTGTGTTGGATCCTTGTATGTCGCGCATTGCAGTGCATTTTCGACAGAATCATCTATCAAAAGAACTGCCTTTAGATCCGCGCACACCTATGAGTTGATCATCAGTTTTGGATCGAGGATTTTCCTCCGTCCTCATTTCTCTAACCTGTGCTTTGCTAAGTTTGGTAACAAGTTCATGCCCAGTTTTATGGGCACCCTTGAATTGTCCGGTACAAATGATACTCTCAAAAATATCTTTCGGTAATGTTAAAGTTCACGTTGTCTCGCATCAATGACTTCCCGCACCTGGAAAGTGTTTGTTCACCCACTCCCAACTCCCATCTGCTTTATCCTCTGCTCTGGCTGTCACAATCACCAATCTGAATCCCATGTTTTTCAACGCCCGTACTCCTTCTTGTGCGCCTGGAACAACCTTGGTGTTAAAGATTAAATCTGTTTCATAAATCTTTTCCACTTTGACAGATGTTTCTGTTGGTGTGCCCCAAAACGGATTCTTAAGCTGCATGAGCGACATAAGCATTTTAAATCATTCGTCAGGCTATACCTTCCAATAGTAGTAATCTAATAATATATTTCTACTTCTGGCGGTCAAGGAGATGAAAGATTAAATGTGACGCTCACAGTAGAACATCGAAATATCCAAGTTCGTTCCATACTGTACATTATGCCCTAGAAAAGAGCTCGATCGAGTTGATGCATGGGAATGACTGATTCTCACAATCTGCGACCATTTGATTCGTCTGACTGAGGACGTCATCAAGGTCGATTGCAATCACAGGCCTACTGGAAGGTGCGGATAATGATACGAGTTTTTCTAGTGCAGCTTTCTCATCATGTTCTAGTGGTTCAGGCAGTTCATCAAAATCTGCATGGTCTTGTGACGGAAAAACGAGCCGCAGTCGAGAGCCAGCAGCAGACATGGATTCGATAAGTAGGAAGTCGAGATTTCAGCTACTGTATTGAGTACACCTGCCAAGTGTTCTCGCCTGATTGATCTTAACAAATGTTGATAATTATCGCACCCCCTCGAAACGTTCCACACACGTGTGAAACGTGCTTATGTGAGCCAGTGGTCACCCTGACAAAGTACCACCTGGCAGGGCGGTTTGTGCTTCTTGATGGATCGCTCATTATGCATCAGCACGCGTTGTTTCTGTGTTGGATCATTTCGCATAAGTATCGGTCTATCGATCAGAGAGGCCAGATGACATGGCCAACAAACAGAAACTTCATGGCTATACCTTGGATAAATCGATGAATACGAGGTCCTAAATCGTTTGATAGATTCTTCATATCTATCTCAGGCCTGCTTCCGACTTCTTTTAGTCATCTCTGGCTTCATATCTAACACTGTTGTGCGTTGCCTTCGTGCGTTATATTCCTCTTTTACGCTTCAGGAGTCACACATCTTCTGTCTCCAATGCATCGTGTGCATCTTCTGCATCTGGACCAGGATTATCCACTTAATCACTGAGGGCACACACACCTTACTTGACTTGATTGATTGATTTTCTCTTTGAAAGACATATCAAGATGAGGGGGAGTGGGAATGATTACAGGTGTGTTTTGAGACCTAGCCTGACTACGTGGAGGCAGCTGACATGAATGAGAGGTCCTCAATCATCTTATGAACTTCGGTTCATTACCAATCATATAAATGCGAAGGGGTGGGAATGATTGCAGGTTGTTTTGATATCTAGCCTTATAACTAACTAACCGTGGCGGTAGCTGCCAACCCTTCTACTTTGTACATCAATGTCAAACGTAGTGACAATGAATGGACCAGTCCTCGCAGGCACGTACTTTCTAATAAAACAGTTTAGTCTTCTTCATGCTTTTTACTGTCTAGCGATGATGACCAGTTCTGCGTATAGAATTCCTTTCATCTCATCGAACTACTTCTCTTCCTAACGTCCATACAGGCTTTTCGGAATTACATGCGCACAGATGACATATTACTTTCGCACGTTCCCTGGTGATCATAAATTGATGCAAGCGTTCGTAAGTCGCTGCCGTCTATGTCATTCATAATCTATTATGGTAAGCATCTGGCGTACTCAGGTTGCAGTGCTCTTGTGAGTTCTATCGCCATCGGTATCTTTTATGTCTGAACCACATCATTGATCAGCACCTTGGAGGTTGCGCACGTGATTTTCCTTGCACATGCAGCATATTCTCTCTTCATTGCATCTCGAATGCTAGATAAGACATCAACAATTAACATTGTACCTTTGTCAGTTGATACTATTGATTGTCTACGATAATACTGACCTTTTTCGTCTAGGGGAGTTGTAGTATGTGGCATACTTTACTAATTTGGGAAATCCATGTGATTTTAATACTTTTTGAAAGCTTGCTTTGGCAATTAATGTGTGTTTATTCTTTTGTACTCTAACCTGGTTATCAACGTTATTTCAGATAACGGTCACATCAGCAGTTCAATGGTATGTTTATACTATCATCCAGTATCAAACTCTGTCAAGTCATTATATGATTTTTTCAGTTTCTATGCATGGAGAGTCTATCAACGTGAGTACTTATCAATGATATTGGTTATTGCACTCAATTGTTCATAGTCAGCATTGGACATCAATGGCAGAAGCTCCTTATAGCATTTATAGTGTGTCCTGCTCTATTACACTTGAATTACATGTCTTGAAATACGGTGTAGCTAGTGACATCTCTTGCTCAATTTGGCAAGTTAATATTTATCCTTCTGAGGCCTTGCTAACTTGCATCTAGGTATTGGACTAGGTGAGATAACTTTCCTTCAAATTCGGGCTTTTTGATTTAAGCAAGTGGTTTGTTATTTTAGAGATCAATATTGCACTGTTTGTGGCATTTTTATATATTATCAGATAACTCAAAGTTTTGACTAGATATGGTTCCTTGTGGGAAGTTACCAGAACACCATTGCAATCAGTTGAGTGATTTTTTCTGATGGTTTTTGTTAGAACTTGCTCATGCAAAAAAAAGGTCTTGATCCCATTATACTCAGTTTTGAACATTGCCTGTGATGTAACTATAAGTGCATTTCTTGCTTATTTCCTTAGCAGGATGCGTACTGGATCCAAACGGTAGATCATGTATTTGATATACTCTTAAGGTATAATGTTTATAATAAATTTTTAGATCTGAGAATGCAATTACTCGTCTTGTTGTTTTTAGGGAAGTTGATTGAACTTATATATTGTTGCAGGCTTAATGATGAACGTACAGTTTGGGCATTGGAATATTAACATGCATCATGGCAATTTCTCTACTTTTGTCTGTAAGCTTCAATGTATCATTCAATTTGTTCATTGTATTAAATAACTGTTCCAGTACTTTATTGCTTTTAAAAGTACACTTTATGGTGGTTTGTACTCATAAAAATTTCCATCATTGAAGGCTTGATATTGACAAGTGATAAAATTTAGCTTTTATTTATATCACCACAAAAGGTTTGTTATTGTGATTAATCTCATTTCTTTGACTCAGGTTTCTTGCTTGATTTCAGTGTATGTCAACTCGTTGCTGGTAAGCATCTAAGTATTGAGTATTATACTTAGATTGTTTCTTATTGGATATTTTTCTAGGTCACCGTATGTGCTCCTTTTTAATAGCACTTTTCTATCATTGATTGCAAATGTATATTGATAGGCTAAATTCTCGTAGCACAGTCCGGAAAATGTTTACAGAGACTCATACAGAAGGGATAGTTCTACTTGAGGAAGTCGTTGTAAGAAAATTGTAAGTAAACTTCACTCCCATTGTAGATATTCAATTCATTGATATATACATATGTACATGCTTCGAAGGCCATCTTCCAGCCAAAATGTTGTTTAAATGTTATTTTCCTATCTTTTAAGTCAAGCATTGTTTTATATAGTATAGTCTTTTTTGTTGCTTAATGTATACCTACTATTTCATGTTGAGAATGTAGTGGAAACAGTTATAAATTTTCATGCTCCCCATTCCGTGGGTGAGTACTCATGTACAAACATGGTTTTCCTTTGCAGGAATACACTTAGTGCTCTCGGAAGCGACCAAATTACAGAATGAATGGAATTATAGCGTATCGTCCCCGCGGATACTCCTTCCCAAACTCCTTCTTATAGTTATTGTGCTTTTTGATTGCCCATAGTGCCATCTGCGTCATCGACACGGCTAGAAACACTGCAGCTACATATACCCAGTCATAAATTAGTACATCAAGAAGAGTGGTGACGATAGCGTATTAGGCCCTACCAGCGAGACTTCCAGTCATCATGGTGACGACGGTCCAGCCCAAAATCTCGAAAAAGTAGTTAGGGCAAGAGATGAGCGAGAACCCGTAGCCGTGAGGAATAGCGCGAACACGGCTATTAGGGGGTCGCAGAGAGCGAAGCGTGAGATGAGTATGAACGTTAGAAAGTTCTGCGAACTAGTAGTGGGATAATCAGCCTATAATGGAAAAAGGAAGAAAGAAGTGGAGAATGTACCGCCCAAAGTCCTGCCATTATCCACAAGAATCTCTTGTTACTACGCATGCCTCCTACAACGTAAGACGAGGTAGCAGAAAACATAGGCCGGTACACGTCATAAGCGAGGAAGAGCCCTGATGAATGGTCCGAGTCGAATGCACATGGGAAGAAGTGGATGGGTAAATACCGCTTAGTATGTGATAATGAGCAGAGCTAAGTAGGTTTAATGCGTTAGTGTTAAAAGACGAAAGTCATTATAGACTGACTTTTTAAACACATTGCGCAAGGGCATTGTACCGTGAGAGAAGCGGTGCACGCTGGATCATACGTGTCAACGATGTTGATTATTTCATCAGTCAGGACTCACAATATTGTTTCCAATTCACGCTTCAAAAAGTGGAGCATAACGAAAGCATAAACATACCTAAACGTTGTTCAGAGGTAGCACGAGATGACAAGAGAAAATTGCACTTTTGCAGCTGACTATGGCTCACATTTTGACCATACCAGAATTGGGGGAAATGGTAGATGAGAGGGTGAATAACGAGCGGTCCGGCCTAATAATTTGCCATTCAGTTTTCCTTTCAGCCGAGAAGACGTCTACGTACATATTCAATGAGAAAGACTGTCCTCCAGCTAATCTGGGGGCCTAAATCCTTCACTTGTAACTCTCCTCCCTTCTCGCCGACGAGATCAACTATCTTCTTCTCGTCGTCTATATTTGCCTTGTCGCTTTTAAGGCTCAATTTCTGACGCGCGACATAGAACTTAAGGAATGAACATAATTAGTACCATTTACTTATAGAGTCAGGTAAACAAGGCGGAAAACGCGTCAAAACAGGAGTAACCTGGAAGAGGCTCACGTTGGGAAATTTGGCTGCTATTTGACTCTTGACATCCGCTACGGTGGTGATTGCAGTATATTCAACAGTGATGGGCAGTCCACGGGCAACTGGTGGTGGTTTGGAAGCACCAGATATTGTCAAGCTAGGCATGGACCTTGTCGGTTGGAGGAGAAGACTGTGACGCGACCTTTATTTGTCTGTGTGATTTTTACCATGTTACAAGGGTTGTGACGGTTTGGTTCTAGAGCCTTGTCCACTCTTATAGTTCAACTGGTTCGTCGCGTGCAGTTCAGATGTGTTCCTTTTTGGGAAAACCGTTTCCAAAGGTTGGCCAGTGATTTATCACTACAACGCACCGATCTACAAGAAATACCCACGGTGTTCATTCATGAAACA